>APFE031684337.1:245246-277119 GCA_000404065.3 Pinus taeda
ATGCAGCCTATTGTGGTCTCCCAATATATACTCGACGGTACGTGGGAGCATAAGTCTGTACTGGCACTTGCCGTCTCAGAGTGGAGGAATCACCCAACCAACACTGAAAACAATAGTTACCAGGTTTTACAACGCCGGAATACGTCTCTAGCCTAGACCTCCAGATGTTGTGCATTAAGTTCCAAAGAGTTGTTAGATTCATTAAATTTATTTTAAGTTGATCTTGCTTAACAATTTGCCTTTCAGGTTCATGGCGTGATGTGTATATAATTCCTAAAATGTAGTCTAAGATGATAAACAAACATTTAATCTTCTTTCGGCAATGAAAATCCTAGCTACTAAGGAAAGAAAGTTGAGAATCTTTTTGCAAAGAGCACAGAGCACACGCTAAATGCACAGTCCTAAATCAAACCAAGCTGTCGAAATGCAAATGCACATGCATGTATTTGTTTTCACCCTTCTTAATGTATGAATGATGATAAGAAAGCTATGTGCAAATTTGAATTACTTTTAAAGTGACAATACTCAACAAATTTTTTTTTCAAAATGAAGTGAAGGTAGGAGAGACACTTTGCGATTTTGAAATGAAAATTTCTTTTCAACACTTTAAAAACTACTAATTCAAATCCTACGCAATAGTAACTGTATAATTGACTATCATAAACAATGGGATTGTCTTTTAAAACTGAAAATGATAGCTACAACACTTTCAGATCCAGAAATGAAAGTTCGACTATGCTACTTTTTGCAAAAGAGAACTGAAAATGACGCACAATACATTAAAAACACTTACAGTTCTTTGCACTAAGGAGGTGGAATAGTGCAAAATAAGTGGGTTTTCACAGAAATACACTGACTACAGACAACAAAACTCCTGAATAGGACCAAAAATAGTGAGAAAAAACCACAGTTTGAGGGTAAAGTTAACCCTCCCTGACCATCGCACCTGTTGCACAGTGAAACCAATATGCAGCGCACCTACTGCACTCGGGAAGTGCGACGCATACAGACTGCCTTGAAGGTAGGGTGTGATGGTACCAGTGCGAGACTTTAAACAGGTTTTCACTCACAATTTGCAATTCAGTTCAGGGATTTAGGCCGAGTAAGTAATGTTCAGTGTATGTAAAACACAGGGGTGATCTAAAGAGGTTACTAGAGCCACCACTTAGGGCAATTAGATTGTTTGCAGATCTATTGTTTAATTCATAAACAAAACCCAGAGATAGACTGAAGCAACATTGATCTACTTTGCATTTGTATAATAAATGCAGTTCGAAGGCTAGCTGGCTTGACTTCAAGCTCCGTCTGTAAGTTTATAAAAGAAACAAAGATAGATAGGCTAACAAACAATATAGTCGCTCTCCAGCGGAGTCCCCATTTTCTTACCTGGAATAGTGTCCACTCGGATGTTGCTATTCCCACTAAGATGGGTGGATATCTTAGAAACAAACAAGTAAAGTCTACTTTCGTTTTATTTTATGAAAATAGACAAGAGGAGAACCAAGAAGACCAACTTAGTCTTGCGCTTGATTTCCTCTCCTTCTTGATAGAGCTTCGCCGGTTCTTCTTCGTCTGCCCAACTTCAAAAAGAACTTGTGGAATCACAACAACATACTACTATCGAAGAAACAAAGATCTATATTCATAAATAACACAGGACCAGAGGTGTGTTAACCATATAAATGCCTATATAAACAAGTACACAAGAATATGGAAGAAAACTAGAATTGCTTTATTAAGATGAAAAGTTATAAGAGGATTACAACCATATGTTCTGACCTAGTATCATCCTCCAGCTAGGAAGCCCTTCTTCACCTCAAGCAAATCTTAGATCACCCAACACTATGAATGTACACCAGAAAACCAACAACACTTCTATATAAGATACAAAATTCCAACCTCTGGATCTCTGTGATGAGGGATCCATATATAGATGATTATAGGGATATGAGCCATCTTCTGGGGTCTTGATTAGTGTCTTCTCTTTGATAGTTCCTGCTTCCACTTGGAGAATGATGATCTCTTAATCATCCCTGGTCAAAAACAGAGAGGCAAGTGTCAGAGGGGAAGCTTCTGGAAGATTCCATGATCTTCCACCTCGCATTTTGTCCCTACCATTTGTCCATTCCCAACCATCTCACCCTACATAGGAGAAATTTAGTATGCATGGCACCTTGTACACTGGGAAGGTGATCTGCATTGCACCCTCTGCACTGAGCTTTCAGTATGGTCCAGTTTTGACCATTTATGAGCAGTTTTCAGTGGAGAACTTCTCTGAGATGATGTAATCAGCTGACCTTTGTTCCTTTAGGCAGTGAAGCAACACTTTTAGGGACTTAGGAGCCCTCAGTTTGTGGACATTTATTATTGGGGTTGAAGTGCCCAAAAATGCCTATAACAGATATCATCTTGCATATATAATCTAAGTCCATTGAAGTACCCGATTGTTTTCTCTGTGGTCTCATAAATGTAACCAAATCTAATAATTTTATAAAATTCTTTGGTGTACTCCCTTACAATCATGGTTCTTTATCTTAAATTTTTCATTTGTCTAAATAAACTAAGCTAATAGTCATTTGGTAGGAACGTACCTCTTAATTTCGCCACCATTTTGTTCCAACTTTTGATTTTGAGCTTGTTTTGTCTTCTTTTCTTAGTTTCCACCCCATCCCACTAGAGTCGCATGTCCTCTAAACCTTGTGACTGCGAACTTAACTTTCTTCTCCTCGTCCATTTTTTCATACTCAAAAAAATTTATCCATTTTTCCAATCTAGTCAATAAGTTCTTCCAGATTCATGCTGTCTGCATAGTTTGAAATTTGCGCTTTGTGACCAATCCTTGTGTTATCTCTTAGAAATGTCCTCTTGGTTGTGGGAGAGAAATTCCCAAGGTAACCTTTGCAAGCCAATATTGTAGATTGAAGGCTATCCCCTTCAATCCAGAGAAGGTGCTCTCTTACAGTGTAATCACTAAATTTAGCAACTGACTATACATTCACACAGTGGCTAGATATTCAGTTGAGTTTTGTTGAGTTAGGGTTTGGTTGGGTATAAGAAAGATAGTCCATTGGGCAATGGGGTTAACAATCTAGGGTTTATGGAAACTTAACAAGATATTGGTCATCTAATCAGGATTGACAAAGGTAAGGTGGATTCCACATCCAATACTTTTAAATCATCAATGTAGCTGAAAGAGGAAAATAGAAAAGTAGTCCACTATAGTAGGGCATATGAAATGAATCCTAAAGTATCTTTAGAAGATATTAGTGAAAATATTTGAATCTATGAGATAGAGCATCAAAACCAAGGATGAATTATATAACATTTAATCTCATTCAAATATTAGAAGACATTACATTCAAATGATGTTACAAAGAGGGAAACACTGAAACATGTAGAAATCACGGACTAAAAGATACCACCAAATAAATCTTTGTGACACTGATCAAAATCTAGTAATATTGGAAAACTGTATGTTAATAAATCTCTCAACGCAAAGACAATAACTATATTTTGATAAAAAACCATTGTTTTCCCTCATTTCTCATGTAATATATAGGAAAAATACGATAAAGATAAGATCCACAAAGTATGGTAGCAATAAATGCATAATATTTACAAGATATGAATGTTTAATTAACAAAAAATAATCAGAATCCTATCATTTTAGCTATTCGTATATCTATCTCGCACACAACATTGGTCAAAGTATATTGTTGAACTATCATGCATATATCCTACTATTCTTTTGCAACAAGGACAAGTCATAGATGCATTATAGGATCTGGAACTGCTCACTACTTTGTAGGCTTGATATCTGGAACTGCAACTCGTCTTCCCTCTTGGTACGAAAACTAGTGCATGAACCTATAAACTATGTTGAAACTGTGCACCTTCCCTTGTAACTGCTTGCTCCTTTTAAGGCTCTTTTTACTTATGTTGACTCGTATTCTCTGCACTCCCTCAACCACAAAAACCATTTGACATATTCCATAACATATAAAAAATAACTTATTGTCAAAAAATATTAAAATGGAGTAGGACAAAATGTTGAGGTATAATTAGTGTTTGTTCAACAAAAATAAGGTTTTGTATATTTCTTTGCTCCATGAAGTAAACTGATCATTTCTCCATAGCTTTTGTTTCCTCAGAAAGGCAATATATCTTATCTTGGCTTCTTGTCATCCTTCTGGTGGCTTTTTGTATGATTTTTTCAGCCTTCAAGGTTTCTTTCCCTTTTTTGTTAACATGCTATGTTTTTCTCTGTTTGGTGGCTTTCTTTCTGCTCTTTGAAACTTGCACAATATCTTCCTCTTAATCAATAATCATTGTCTCCTTAATCTGAGGGTTTATTATTTCCTTAAAACTCAATCTTAGTTTGTTTGTAGGGCAAGTATGAGATTTTCTATAGTAAACCTAGGCTATGTTTCAACTTCTTCATCCCCTATTTCCATTTTCAGTTTGCTTTTTTCACTTTGTGCTATTATTTCTTTTGCCTTCTCTTCTTCTAACATTTCCTTCTATTGTCTTCTTATCCTCCTCTCATAGACCTTAACCTCTAGTTCTTTTACAGGGCTTTCAACATGTTCTTCAATAGGGATATGGCTAGACTCTCCCTTTGGTTCTTGAGCTAGGGTTTGAACAAAAACTTTAGTTTGGGATCTCCTTTGTCTTCTAGGTGTAGGTTGTCTTATGTTTCTCTATCTCAATTGCTCCACCATCTTGTTTAACTCATGAGTATACAATATTTTTATCAGGTCATGCTGTAAAATATCATGAGGTTACAACTCAGGTTTGGTTCTTTCTTTGGTGGACATCTTTATCAAAATTTGGTGAATAAAATAGGTAAATTTATCTTACTAAAGCCTGCTAAATGACATAAAAACCTCATGTGATGAAAATATGCTTTAGAATACCTGCCTTCACAGGTGAAGAAAATCTGCACAATCCTGGCGGCATTAGACATTTGGGCTTCACCATATTATGGAGGACTCCTACATTCTAGTCTTGGTTCTCACGTTCCTCCTTCAAGAAAAAATTCAAGTCCACATTCTACAATCTTTGTTTCTTAAACCATCTCTCACCCTCAGTTGGCAAACTTGTGGCCTTTGCAATGGATTCTTTGGTGACTGGAAACTACATGGTTCTAATTATTTATGTGCTTCAATCAAAAGAATAGATGAAATCATGGCACCAACTCATGTTGTGTCCATTGAAGCGTCGAAACACTGGTTCCCATCCTATATTTCTGAACAAAGCCAACATCTCTAGATACACTTCAAAATACATTTCATTGGTCTTAAATGACTTTACATGGACTGATTAACCCATCTTGCAAAGAATTTAAATAGTGAAAATCCTTCTACATTTTTCTCCTGTTTGGACATTACAAACACTTCTAGAACTTTCCTGTGCATTGTAAACCAATTTCTGGGTTTGTTGGAAATTATCGTTTTAGAGTAAACTGGGAAAATTAGGGTTTGAATTTAAACTTTCTTCTTGGGATTTACAATGCATTTAGATGTCAAATCATGGATGAAAAGGGACAGAGATTCGTGAAAAAATTCTTAGGCACTTGAAATGATTGGGTTGGTAACTCAAAACCCTAACTTTTAAATTTTTCATTGAGTGCTACGAAAATATTTCATAGCGCCACACTACAAAAATATTTCATAACGCTAGTTGTAGGCTTGTGATAGGATAATTGTGCTACAAAAAAATTAGGATGAGTTTAACATTAGATGAAAAGACTTGACTAGACATGTTCCTAGGCATATATAGCAATTTACACAAGAATTTATAGGCCCTTTACGTAACCATGACTTTACATAATGAATTGATAAATATAGCCTTTGGACCTTTAGGGAAAGGCGCAAACGTGATGCTAACACCTATAATCAATTTCAAATTCCTTTCCTCCACTAGTTCAGATGGTGGCAATGCCCCTTCTTCTTCTGCTGCCTCTTCTTCTTCTTCTTATTCTATCACATCTTCTTCAAGGTCTCTTCTGGATCTAACTTCAATGGCTACCATCTTTTCTTCCATTTTTGTATAATTTTCCTCGTTTCTGCATTTTATTGTCTCAATTTAACATTTTTGATAGGCCTTTGGGATCTTCCATGGCCAACATGAGCCATCTTCCTTTGGATCAGTTAAAAATTATGCTCTGATACCACTTGATGGAGAGTATACCTCAGAGAAGACTTAGGAGATTGAAATCTACATAAATTCTTTTGAATTATGGAAATTACATGTTATAGTGTGTACCCTCCTCCTTCAAAATGTGCTTTTTCCATTAAAGCGCAGATTCCCCTTTGTAAATGCACTTCTTTTATTCCTATAACCAAACTCCCATATTTAATTGAGCAGGATCCTTCTACTATTTATGTACATTATTAGTCCTTAAGAATGTTCTTTCCAACTTCTCCCTTCCTCCATGATTTATACAAGTTCCCCTTGTTGCACTCTTCCTAATGCACAAATCCCTTCTCTTGATCCAAGCATATTCCATTTGCAACCATACTATTGATTCTCCCACTCTTGTCTTTGATTTCTTCCAATACAAAATTGGTCTCCTTTGTAACTAGAACGACTATGATAACTAGATATCATTCAAAAAACATAGAAAATGATTCCAAAATACACAAAGATCATCAAATTACAAGAAAATATTTCACTATGGTTGTAGAGAATAGAAGAGGGAACCAGAAGAAAAATGACAGTTCGCTTACACACATAGGAATATGTGAATCCTCCTTCCACAACTTGGAAATGTATTTCATGTCACAAAATATTACATTAATATTGTTCTATCCTGAAAGCTAAGATCATTTTCAACAAATTCCTAATTACATTAATTACACAACAAATCTTGTGTATCAAACAATTACATGATTTTTTTTTATTTAATATCTAATCCTAAAAAAATTCTAAGACTAAGGAACCAACCCCTCCATAAATTTTATTGACCTCTCGATCAATTTGAAATAACTTTTACATGCCCTTGGATCAAAAGCCCAACATATAACTATACTTGATAATGAGGTTTGCATCTAAACCTATTAAATTTCTAATTATCTTATGCAACCATGATTATGAGAAACTTCTCTATTAATTTTTCTCATTACTGACACTTAACTATGTCTACTAGACCCATTCTCTATGATTAGAAAAAAAAACCAGTACAATCATATTTAAACAAATTTCCATAAAAAATGCCAATGGGATTATAAAATTAACTTTGAATGTGTAGTATCTTGAAAGGGTAGTCAATGAAAAATATTGACCTCAAAATTGCACGTCGTTCAACTTGAATCAATGTAACCTTCATGCAAACATATTTAAGAGGAACTCATGTAAGGAGTGGATACATATGGAATAACAAGATTATCCAAAACAATAGGTGTACATCCTCAATAATTGATTTTCATGCTTTCTTTAGAAGCAAATTGTTGGACACCTAATCCTCAATGGGTTAGTATGGAAGCTGAATAGACAAAAGGAGTCCAAGAGTCCTTGGGATGTGGAACCCAACGGTTAAGCCATGTACTATAAATGTATATCACTTGTTAATAAAATTGTATTCTCATGTTTCATCTTTCAAATTATGTTGCTGCCATGTGTGTGTTTAGCATGGTATCAGAGCGGGCGATTGTTGGTCCTGCTCCAATTGAGCCACTATTTTTTGTGTTCATTTTCTGTGAGTTTGTTTCTAAACCTCAACATTATCTAGACTCTTTGAACTCTGCAACTGTTAGAACGCAAGACCTAAATTGGGCTCTTTGCCCCACTAAATCTTGGTATATACATTATTTCTTTGTGCATTAATTAAAGTTCAAGCTTTATATGCGAAGTTGTAGCGTTACTCCTGCATTAAATTTTGTTTTATATGAGGGTCATATTTATATATGCGTTGAGATTATTGTGAGCACTAGTTCAGCGTAAAGTTTGGAAAAGCCAGCAAGAAATGAATGGTCGTGGACGTTACTGTCAGTGATTCTGTTTGATTGTGATAGCTATTAATAATTCACCTATCAATGCAACTCATTATAGCCTGCCCTAGGTAGTGTCATATACGTTTTTGATATTGTTTATGCCCTCTGTCAAGAGGGCTGCTGCAAACGTGTCTCTTGGAATAACTTCTTGGGTTCATTTCCCTTGGGGTTCTCTAAGCTCAAGAATTTGAAACTTCTGAGCCTGCTGTATGCTAATCTGAGTGGCAGCAGCATGCCTCACGGCTCAACGATTTGCCCAAACTGGAGATTGTCCAAATTTGAAAGAATTCTTTGAGCGGAATTCTGCCTCCGACCCTTAGCAGAAATTGTAAGCTCCATCTACCTGCCTATGCTGGCGCTTCAAGCATGTGTATCCCATATTTTTAACATTGTCCCATATATGTTTAACGCTGCTCCATTGAGTTAGATCGGCAGACCTTCCGGATCAGCTCCAGAACAACCATTTGGAACTTAATGGTGCACGAGTGTATCACCTGCACTAGCATTTGCTTGTACTCTCCATTCTCCAATTCCATGCTCTGTTTCTTCACAACTTCTTTCTTGAGTGTGTTGAAGATTTGCAACTTAGAATGCTGGTATAATGGTGGCCGCTGTTGATATATACGACGAAGAGGAGACCAGTTACAACGTTTACAAGGGTCAGTTGTTCCCCACGGAAATTGTGGATGAATGTAAAGTATTCAATGGGTTGAAAGTGAGTCTTGGGTAAAGGATGCCTTCTGATGGTCGGGACCCTGGTTTTGAAATCCTTCTTTTAGCATTCAAAATTCCTTTTTCTGTTTTCTAGTTAATCGTATGTTTGGTTTGTACCAATGTGTGGAGAGCTCCGATGGCTTGTGATTTTGGAGAATTTGTAATTTTTTTCAGTTTCTGGTAATCATTATTCTAAGAATATAAGAGCGGTATCATATATAGTTGTAGTGTGTTGGACAGTGTAATAGTGTCGTGGCTCAGAACTGGTTGGTTGCTACATTGAGAGGGTTAGTCTATCCTCATGTATCCATCATATTAGCTTGCTCACTAGCTATTATTGTATGCATCTTGTGCATTAAGTTATTTTGAAGATTGTATGGTATCAATGTATGTTGGTCCAAACTCTTGGTATGTTTGGCGTAACTACATTTGGTGTATGCACTGCGTATGATGCATTCAAGGAGGTTGCTTATGGTATGACAGTGTATGGTGTGAATACGGTGATGATTCTAATAGAGAACAAATAAATCACAAATGTCACTTTGTCCATTTCCATTTCTTTGGTGTTAACTATATTCCGTGATTTCAAGTAATGTGACAACAACTTTTCACTCCATTTGGGCCACGAAAAATGGTTTTAAATGCATCCCTTCCCCATGGAGAAATGGAAGCATGAGAGGTTTTGAATCCAGAGTTCAAAGCATTGTTCCTTTTATATTTTTGTTAGGTTTTATATATTAAGAAATTTGCCTCTTAAAATCCCGTGGTTGCTCCTCAACATAATTATGACAAATTGGGATAGATAAGGAAAGGATTGGTGCAACCAACATTTTGTGTGGTAAAATTCTTATTTATGGACATAGTGTAGGTTTTCAAGATCGATAACATATAGCGGATGCCTCCGTGTGTGAAATATTTGTGTTTAATGAATTGAATATATTTTCTGTCTTATCTTGCAAACACCTCAACATGATTGATATGATCAAATAGCTATAGATGTGAAAGTCTGGAAAATCAGAAGCACCGTAGAACAAATTCATAGTGGCGTGGAGAGCAGAGAGAATCGCACAAGAGAAGTTGTGTGTTAAAGCAACGAGCTGGTTGGTTCATCTCTGTGCGTTCATACATGCATGAACATGTGGAATAATCCTTTCATTGGGGTGTAGCTCCTACAAGTGGGTCACTGTTGTGTTTATCATTCTTATTGGAATACTAAAGGTATTGTTGACTCTTTATATATTGCATTCTGGCATATGTGTTGTTAGCTCTCCATAAATTCTGTGTGATATATGAGGGCAGATTGTTTTCTTTGAAGAAGTGGCAAGATCAGAGAATATTTGTTCGTACCCTAGTCAAAGCATTTATATATGAGCATTCAAGTCATGTCCATGACATGGTGCTATAGCTGTTGAAGTTTTGATAGCCATCATTTCTGCTTTGAAAGTGAAGGAGTATTTGAAGGATTCAAGCAAGTTTGTAGTTGCTACTACCCTAGTGTGGCATTGTGTTTAAAAACTCATTATAGTATTTGTCTACATATATATGCATTGATTCCTTGATTTGACTACTGCATAAGAGTTTGGTGGGCTGTAAAAAACAATGATTGTTTTGACAAATAAAAGTAATCTTTTGTGGAGAAAAGTTTAGTGGGTTGTATTGTTAGAACATAGTGCTGGTCATGAGTAAATTGTTATTTTTATATGGATTGTAATTGGTGCTTGCTGGTTGCACACTGATCATTTATTGCACATTTATAAAGGAAATTGCTGTATATTGTGAGTGGGTATTACTTTTATGCATTGAGTAGTAGTTATGATCAGTTTTTAAAGTGTAAGTTTAACATTGAAAAAAATGGCCAGAATCAATGAAGTATTAGAGTTCCTCAAAACTCTGATATTGTCTACTACTCATGATACATTAAAATTCAGCAAAGTTTCTCTCACAGACATTCAGTTCTGTCTACAAAATGCACAAGAGAAAATTGATTTTTTGTAGCTCGAATCTCAGCTACAGCAAGAAGAATTAAAACAGAGAAGTCATTCTGAACCTATTTTTGTTCAGAACAATGAAACAAACTCCCATAAACTACAAGACAATATTGTTGAAATTCATTCAGATCCAGTGCCCAATAAAGCAACAATTGTACATGAAAATACAAAAACTCAGTTTGCACTTCCCAAGCCCATCATCAGACCTTGGGAAGAGCTTGTGCATAACAAGCACATAACTGGTCTTGGATATGACAAGGACTTGTCCTTTCATATTCCAGACTACTCAAAGCCAATTCAATTTCAAACTGCTGGATTTCTTGAGGATGATTCATCTTCACCTGTTCTTCATGAAAGTTCTCCTCCAGTTGTTTTAGATTCTGGTTCTCTTCCACATCCACAACAACAACAATAGATTTTGAAATGCCAACACTATGACCGAGTTGGCCATATGAAAGATCACTGTTTTGATATTCATCCATGTAAGCACTGTCATAAAACTAGTCATTCTTCAAACAGATGCTTCAAAAACAAACCTCCTGCAAGAACAAAGATTCATCTTGGATGGATCGCTTCTTGGCAATGGGCATCAACAACCAAGAAGATATTTCAATCATATGTCAAAACTTGTTCTAGAGTATTGAACAGTCTTGGAGTTGAGTTTTCTCCATCATCTCACCTTGTATCTGACAGGGGGGAAATGATGGTCATCTACAAGCTTCAAAGTCACATCAAGCAAGCCTGAGTCACAACCTACCACACCAGTTTCAGAGTTGTAGCCCCTGAGCATGCCTTCTGTTGGTAATGCCTCTTCAAAGAATCTGGGACACTTCCTCTAGCACAAGACTTCAACTTCTTGACAGTTTCGGAAGAATTCCAAGAACAAAATTGAGAACACTTCCTCTAGCAGAAGACTTCATATTCTTGCCAGTTTTGGAAGAGTACCAGGAATTGCATTAAGCATTCCAGAGTTGTTGGTCATCCTTAAACCATCACAGGTTGAGACTTCCCTTTTTAGGTTGAAGTTCTCCCTTTCATGCGGGGCGAGACCTCCCTTTCATGGTTGAAGGTTTCCCTCTTCAAAACAATAGGAGCACTTCCTCTAGCAGAAGGCTTCAGCTTCCTACCAGTTTTGGAAGAGTTCCGGGAACTGCAATAAGCGTTCTAGTGTTCGTGGTCATCCTTAAACCACCGCCATTTATACCAACATTTCAGAGAGCACATTCAACCTAGTGCTGCCATGCATTGTTGCACATTTTGTATTACATCTCTCTTCTTGGACTCATACATAACCCTTTGGATTAAGGGGGGAAATGTTGGACACCTAATCCTCAATGGGTTAGTGTGGAAGCCAAATAGACAAAAGGAGTCCAAGAGACCTTGGGATGTGGAACCCAATGGTCAAACCATGTACTATAAATGTATATCACTTGTTAATAAAATTGTATTCTCATGTTTCATCTTTCAGATTATGTTGTTGCCATGCGTGTGTTTAGCACAAACATAATAACAAACACTAGTAATAGCAACACCCACCTTCTCAAATTCAACATCAGGTTTCTTAAGATACATTATTTAACAACTTCATGGAAATGACACAACACTTGAAATGAGCTTGAAAAGGTTTGAACTTAACATCCAATCTAAATTTTAAACTATTGTTGCGTTGATTTGAAGATTAAGGTTCTTGAAGTTCAAGATCAATAGTCTGATTGAGGAGTGCCAATTCCTCGCATTAGTGCTTGTACTAGGTTGAGTAAAAATATCAACTTGGTTGACCTAAAATGCCACTTTCATGGGTTTTTTGACCTAACATACCACCTTTCATATTTCCCAAGTTGCAAATTATTGAATGTTGATATGTTTCACATTTTTTTAGTGAACTATAATGATACTACTAAGACAAATTGTATGAAATTACCTCTTTATTTTATACAAATTATCCATTCATATTATTATAATTCCTTTAGAAATAAATAAAATTGATAGAAGGGGTTTCTCATAGGTATTGATCACAATATTATGTGTTTTTTTATTTTGGAGAAAAATAACATGAATAAGCTTCTATTTGGTTCCATAAAAAACCTTCGAGTATTAAAACTTGGAATGCACAATAGTTTTGCATGTAACCATAATGAGAGTCATTTTGGTTTTAGAAAATGATGTTTATTTTCTTTGATGGACATAATGGGTGGCATGGGTCAAAGTAATGAACAATTTTATAGCTTCATTTAAGATGCTTGAATTTTTCCTTTGCAAAAGTATTAAACCTATTTTTAAGAGATACTTTTCCGTCACTATACCTCAGAGATATGAAAGTTATTACATCTTTGTTAGATCTAAGACTTTTGTGATCCATAATGTAGAAGTGTCTTTCAGATTAATCAAATTATTAGGATTTGGTCGACATTTCGAACCAACTAATGTGGTCAATCCTCAGGACAAGGTGAAGAATCAATCGATCTTAAGGAATAAATAGCATGGATGCATCATTGCCTAGAATTACCCGTTGAAAAATAGTTGTTGGTAAATTAGTTAATAGGGTAAGTAAAATATTATTTAAAAATCAGAGGTAAGGAGTTATCTATTAAAATATTATATATTTAGTTAAAACTAACTGTTAGGAATAAATAAGTATAAAATATTTATTATAATAATAATTATTTAATAAGGTAAGTAAAATATTGTTTAAAATCTGTGGTAAGGAGTTATTATCTATAAAATATTATATATTTAGTTGAAAAACTAGCAATTAGGAGTAAATAAATATAAAATATTTTTTCTAATATTTTAATGACTAATTATGTAGTGAGAGATAATTGATATTATCAATTTATATAATATTGTTGTTAGGGTTAACTTATTCCAAATAAATAAAAATATAGCCATGTTTAATTATATAGAACTAGAGTTATAGGTTAAGAAATGGTTCTAGAAATAATTTATCATAATATATAAAATGAAAAAGAGGTTACTTATTATTATTTAAATATAAAGAAGTTATTAGGCTTATACATATTTTAGTTATATTAACTGACTTAATAATAATAATGTTGCAAAAAATAAATAGTAGAGAAAGACTCAACTTTTAGTTTCTAGGCATTGGAGGTATAATCATAACTTCTATGTAGAACATCAATTAAAAAAAAATGTATATGGATCTTCATTAACAATATCTTGGAAAACTAGAAGGGTTGATAAAGGAATATTTTTCATTCGAAACTTGTCATGCATGTCCCTAATGGGAAACTCAAAGGTAGTAAATGTTTCTTCTTCCATATTTTCATCCTTCTTTCTTTTAAAATCAAAGACAAGCGACTTCATTTTCAATTGAAAATAATCTCCCACTGGCTACTCAGGCTGTTCAAGTGATTCCGGGCGTAGCTGTTTTGTAGCACCTTCTGCAACAAAGTGTTCGATAAGTTTTTTCACAACACTACCTGCAACATAATGGTCAACAGGTTGTTTCATAACACTACCTATATCAGGTTGTTTCACAACACTACCTGAATCTAGGCTGCAATAATCAAGTGGTTGTTCTTCTTGACTCAATTTTAAACTACATTCATCTATTTCCCCTTATCCTTATAACAAGCTTTGATATTCTTCCTCTACTGATACAGATGGACTAGAAACTCTTGGGCTTGCCTCTAAGGCCGAGAGTTCATAAAATTCCACCTTCTTGATGTGTACACCCAACATAGATGATTCGGGATATGTTGGCCTTTGTGGAGCAACTTTTTTTGACCATTTCTTCTTAGATATTGTTCCCTAAGCATATGAATCTACTATAACTTTTGAAACTAACTCTTGTATGTATATTACTCTTCCAAAATATTGATTCTTCTTTCTCCCACTTCCTCTTCTACCTGCACAATTAATTTCTTTGGGGTCACCATGTTTTTCTTCTTCTCTATTCATGTAATGAAATCCTATATGGCACGAATCCTTATGAGGTCAAGCCTACTTCAATATGTCAAAGCGATACGTAGATTCTTACCTCTTGTATTAATTCCTTGTAACCTTAGAGCTAGGAACACATATAACACACTCTCAATCAATGCATGTAAACAATGCTAGTCACACATATGCAACTATAATAGCCTTCCCAACAACGGTGCCAAAATATTGGTTGTATTAATTGTCTTTTAAATTAGGATCAATTAACCACACTCACACTGCAATTTTCAACCAGGGTAGGTCTTTTGTTTCAAGGCTATTGTGAAAAGTATATAAGGAATAATATATAACTAGCTTTAGTGACATCAAATCTTAAAATGTAATTGCAATCATCACTCTGAACACTAAAAAAATCATTTCTATCACACTCACATAAATTACTTGATCACTTAGTCACTAATTTTAGAAGGAAAGTAGCACTCACCCACTTTGAATATTAATTCAATAAAAGACACATTCAATCAAGGAAAAAGCACTCTATAATAGTCACACAACAACAAATCAATAAATATCTCCAAATGGTATCAATAAATTAATATAAATCACACATGATCATGAGTGGACCGATTGAGGACTTAAATTGTTACACGATTAAGTGAAACATTATTATGCAATTCAATCAGTGACTAGCTACAATGCATATAAATATCAATAGCATTAACAATGAAATGGATACACATCAAAGCTAAGAGAAACTAAACATACATCTATAATACGTTATTAAATCAATAATCCTTGCCAAAGAGGAGGGCCCTTCCTCATAAGTAGAGAGTTGGTGCACGCAACTCACGAGCTAATCAATAAGGAAGTAAGATGCCACAAATAATCAGAGTTGCACTGATATTTAAGAATTAATATGTTTACGTAGTTTTACAAAATCAAAATGTTGATGTTCCCCCCCACCCGGTGAGGCAGAGTGCATCCTCTTTTATAAATTACATACATTTATCTTTTAGACATAATCAATCATGAGAATCTCTAGATTCTATAATTACCCAAATCAAGAAACATATTACAACAATTTTCTATGAATATATAATACTATAACCGTCTTTCCAAAATACAAAAACACTGATAACTGAAAGTCATAATTGTTTCAATCATCTTGGTTGTATTATCAATAAATACTTTTCTTTGCTAACATAGTGTTAAATTCTTACTTGAATAGGTTACATCCTAGATTGACTAATGGATTGCCAAAAAAAAAAAGGATCTGGGAGATAAAGTATTAGTACAGTAGCAATAGTAACAATGCGTCTTTGACTCTGGAATTGGCAAGACAAAAATTGGAGCATAACATCCCTGCAATATCACCTTCAGTGAGCCAAGATTCCCCCGAAACAACTCTTTGTCATTTTTATTAATAATATTGCCTAAAACAATCAACCTTACATCAAAATACAAGTAAAGCTAATAGAGTAGGATGACATAGAAAAAAAACATACATTGGTCAAAGGACGATGAATAAGGTAACATGGTATAGCTTTTAAGGTCAAAGTGATAAGAAAGATAGGATAAATAGGTACAAAATGTGTCAATTCCACATCCCAACAAAGAGATAGAAGATGGACAGACAAGTCCAAGGTATATTGTCACTACTGCAAAAGATATGGTCACTATGAAGGTGAATGTATAAAGAAACTATAAAATTTGAATAAGGGTAGATCAAATGTCTCTAACATTGAAGAAGGGACATATGAGTCAATGTTCTTCTCATGTCAAACCATTGAATAGGATCACAATAACGATATTTGGTTTCTAAACAATGGCTACAACAATCACATGATCGGTAACAAGAATATCTTTTCAAGTATTAATAGTTATGTTCAATTTGAAATTACTTTATGAAATTATTATAATGTAAAAACCATAGGAAAAGGTGTTGTATTTGCCCTAAATAATAAAAACGAAAAGAAATATATTCCCGATATATTTTACATAAGAAATATTAGACATAATCTGTTAAGTATTAGACAATTGAGACAACATGGTTATGACATAAAATTCAAAGAATCTACATGCATAATCTTAGATAAATCACCTAATATAAAACTTGTTGCAAAGGTCCAAATGATGAAGGATATAGTGTTCCCATTAAATGTTAGAAGTGTAAATTTATCGTAGTGACATGCACAAAATGTCTCAAGC
Source organism: Pinus taeda (assembly GCA_000404065.3). Classification (NCBI taxonomy): domain Eukaryota; kingdom Viridiplantae; phylum Streptophyta; class Pinopsida; order Pinales; family Pinaceae; genus Pinus; species Pinus taeda. Next base: position 262,051 of record APFE031684337.1, read on the forward strand.
ATAGATGAGAATTAGTTGTGACATATTAGGTATGGTTGATTACGTTTTAGGAGTCTTAGTCACTTTTTGAAACAATCAATTATTGAGTGATTTTCCATATTGAACAAGAAAACAAACACTTGTGAAAGTTGCATACTTGAAAAGCATAAAAGGGACAATTTTCCAAAATCCTCCTACAAATCCAATAAGCATCTAGATCTTGTCCACATAGATATATCTGGACCCACACAAAATTAGTCCATTGTTGGAATATTTTATTTTCAAACATTCATTGATGATTTCAGTAGGAAGGTTTAGGTGTATTTTCATGAAAACAAATAAAAAACATTCACAAAGTTTAAAGAGTTTAAGGTTGAAATAAAAAACAAAGTGGCTAATTATGTTTGATTGTTTAGATGATATGGAGGAGAGTATCACTCAAAGAAGTTCATGAATTTTTGTAAGTAATAAGGAATTAGAGGAAATTTGACTACTGAATACTATACTCCTAAAAAAAATGGAGTCGTTGAATGGAAGAATTTTACCACTATGAGATTCGAAAGAATTATGTTCAAAGCTAGAAATTTACCCAATGATTTTTGGGTTGAGGTTATTTCTTGTTTTGTCTACATATTAAGTAGATATACAAAAAATAGTGTTAAAGTTAAAGTTCCTCAAGAAACATGGAGGGGCACAAATTCAAGTGTTTTTCATTTCAGAGTTTTTGGTCATATTTCTTATGCTCATGTTCTATAAGAGCTAGGGAGGAAACTTGACAAGAGGAGTGAAAAATGCAATTTTTGGTAAATTAACAATCCAAAGCCTACAAACTGCATAATCTAGTCACTAAGAAACTTGTGGAGAGCAGAGATCAAGAGATCAAGAGAATGCTTAAGAGAATGAAGAAATGCATAGTAGAAATCCATGTCTCCCAATAATTGAACATATGAAAAGTTTAGGATAACAAGTCTCCCCACCAAGATTGCTAAGGTTATAGGTGCAAAGACAAGAAGATAATTCTTATTCCCGCAGAGAGTCAACATATTTAGTGGGAAATCAAATAAATACTCTTCTATAAGTGATTAAGAAATATAATAAGAAATAAAAATACAAGAAGCTTAAGGGAAATATATTTGTGTGATGACATGAATAAACAAGCTAATCTTGTTTTATTGTCCTATCAACCTAATTACTTTGAGGAGTCAATTAGGGAAAACTTAAGGGCTAATATTCGTAGGTGGGCTCATTTTCCATGCTTAAAAAAATAAAAAATTCACCAATTTCCACTTTTTCTAAAAAATATTCGCCCAAATTTTATATTATAAAAATATTCTATTTTAAAAATCTCCAAAATTTTATAGGGACTATATAAAATCATAAGAACCTGTGATAATTTTCCAAAAATATCGCCAATTTTTTTTATAGTTTTCATATTAAGGATTAGTAAGATTCACCAAGGTTTCTAAACTTTGAGATAAATGTCCATACTTAAAGTTTTCTCTGGAGGCAGTGAAAGAAGAACACCATAGGGAATGAATGAAGGCATTAAAGCTATTTAAAGGAATGAGGCATGGGATCTTGTTGATATCTTAGCTAATAAAACCATCATTGGTGTTAAGTGGGCATATAAGAAAATAATTGATGAGAAAGGCAAGGTAGAGAAATATAAGGCAAGGTTAGTTGTTAAAGGATTTTCCTAGAAACCAAGTGACTATGATGAAACCTTTTCTCTAGTAGCAAGGTTGGTGATCCAAGTTTTACATGTAATGAAATGAAATACAAGAAAGTAAATAGTACACACACACATAGAGAGATAATATAAATTACAATAATATGGTGCAAACCTAATTTATATTAATAAATGAAATAGCAAAATACTATAGAACACAAATTGACTAAAATGGTGGTAGATATCTCTTTACAAAGAGAGACGTCGAGTACATGCACTTGCAAAAGCTCTTACAAGGGGTAGAAAGAGTGACATTTTAACATAAATAAAGAACCATTGAGGTCCAAAAACCTAACCCTATAAAATGAAACACAATTTTTTCTGTCAACTCTAAGGTGGTTACCTGGTACATCAACTTCTCGAGGGTGCAACATTTGCATCCAATATCCATTTGGGGTGCATGGTATCTCATTGGAAAGAGTTATTTGAGTCTCAAATTTCCAAAAAACACTGATTAGGGCCTCAAAATAGCCCTAGAATTTTGGGACCCAAAAATCATAGAAAAATACCAAGAAGATAAAGAACCATTGAGACAATGGAAGAGATGGGTGGTCATTGTTATCCACTTGGATCATTTGGATACTATTAAAGTTGTGTTAGCCATTACAGCCCATAGCAAATGGAAATTTTACCAAATGAATCTAAATTCAACCTTCTTGAAAGGAAATTTTGAAGGGGAGATGATTGTAGATCAACCTCTAGGATTTGAACTAAAATACCAAGAGTACAAAGTGTACAAGTTGAAGAAAACTGTGTATTGCTTGAAGCATGTTCCAACATCTTAGTACAATTGGATTGGGTAATATTTGCTTAATATTGGGTTCAATAAGAGTAGTAGTAAACCTGTTTTATATCCAAATACGAACAAGGTAAAAACATTATAATGTGTATATGTTGGCCTGAGGGGGCCTGCCCTAGGTTCGACATTAATTAGCCAAAAAAATCCCTACATGACTGGCCCTTTCGGCATCAGCCCACGAAGCGCAGAACAATGTCTCACCCGAAGCAGTATGGGGGGATGTTGGAACCAAGTTTCCCCACCCCGAGATGGTTGTGATGTCGTTTGATTCCTTCTATCCCTGCCTTCACGCAGGTCGCTTCGCTCTAGGGCTTGCAAGACTAGCCCTCTATTCCGTCCTTCCATACCACCAAAAAAGGGTACGATTGACCTTCATGCAGCCCTAACCGGCTGCTAAGGTACTTTCGCACTGATATGGTAGCGTGCCTTGTAGATTCCCCAATTAGTCTCAGTGATTCGCTTATCTCATCAATACTTAAAGTTAACACCGCATAAGCAGATATTCGTTATTGCATTTAATTATTCAATGTAAGTGCAGTCATTAGTGCATCATATAAGCATAATAAAGGAAATTCATAAATAAAATATCCAAACACATCAACACAACAAAGACACAAAAACTGCAAAATATCTCCTTTTATTAATATCTTCCAAGTGTTACAACTTTTGTCTGCCCTGCGCACACAGCTGTAGGGGTTTATGCACTTAGCTGTGGACCTCTACCCTAGGCCTTTGCACACTCAGTTCCAGAGCCTCTACCTATGATACGACCTAAGACTAGGACTTCTTCTTTAGAGCTATCGCTTTATTACATGATCTGCCATTCTCTATCTTTGTGTCTAACTACTCAGAGCTTAGCTCTTTTTATACAATCCCATGCTCTGCGGACCATAGGTAGGTCTCTTACAGATGACTTAAACTTTACAAAAAGGGTGGACTACCCTTTTTGACACATAATACCTTGGAGCTCTACGACCATAAAATGAGGAGTCTTTACAATTATATTACAAAAATTGACTTAAACATGGGCTTTAGCCCCAAAATTGCCCTTGGGGCATCTTGCTCCCAACATGTCCCCAACCCAAACATCATGATTTTCCCTCAAGTCACTTAGTAGACACAGAGATATTTGTGCGAAGCCCTTCCAGATCAACCTAGATGATCGCAACTTCGGCCGTGCACTAAGCTGCTACCTGCTTCACATCTTCAACTGTCTTCTCAGTTAGTGCTCCTGCGGTGTTAGCCTGAAGCTTTTTTTGTATTGCTTGTAGGTTCGCAAGCTTGCCTTTGATGTTTCCTATGACTGCCTAAGCTTCCTCCAGCTAGGGCTTTAGTCGTGCCTTCAGAACTGCTTCCTTTTGCAATGCTGCGTCCACCTGTTCCTTCAGCTGCTTGGCTTCCTGCAGCTTGGCTAACCTTTGTGTCAGCGCAATGGTTCGTGCTGTGCCCTTCACTTCATCATAGCATTGTTGGAGTTCATGTGCTTCTGTCTCTAGCCTCTGGATGTTTGAGTCCTCCTGCAAACTGGTCAGTACCTCAAACGATTTCTTAGACAATTGTGTGCAGTCTACTACTACACTCTGTACCATCGCGACTCCTTTGATGACAATGGTTGTCTGCTGTTCCTTTACCTCTAATAGTGTTGAAGGTTGGGCCCTCAACTGGAGGTTTATAATCTGTAGGTTTAGTTCCAACTGAGCTCTTGCCATCTCTGTTCGAGTGTCACGCACCCTTGTGGCCAATTTGCGGATGCGAACCTCAACTGGCACTTCCTTTGGAATGGCCAACTATGGGACCATTTTGCACGCCTCCTCCATGACCTACATGATCCTCTTGCTCTGGTTGGTTTCCTTGGCCTCAACGGTGATGTCAACATTTATCTGTAGGGCCATCTGTTCATTGTTTATCCTTTGTTTGCTGATTACCTAGAGGATGCAGTGCTCATAGACCCTCAGCTCTGCAATTACTCCATCTTGTAAGAGGTGAGGTGCTTCGTGCAGAAGCACTGCCAGGTTCAGTCCAACTCCCTTCAGGGCGCTGAAAGTGGGCCTGTCATCCTCATTTTCCATGGTTAGTGCTCCATTTGGGAGCACTATCGCATTGGAAGCCTTCATGCGCAACATATCAGCAACCTTTGACGTGCCAATAGCTAAACTGGTAGACACCGTACTGGTGTCTTTTCATGAACAGTGACTTTAATGATCACTTTTCGACCGACTTGGGCGATTTCACCCTTGGTAGTGCAGCTCCCTTTGTGCTATTGCAAACCCAGTGACACGTCCTTGTTTCGCACTATCTTCTAATCACGCAGCTCCCCAACTTGAGGAGTGTAGTTTATAGTCCTGTGCCTCCTTTCAGCTGCTTGGAGTGCTAAGACTATGCTACCTTTATTTAGTCACATGGCTAGACTACCAGTGTATGGATTTAACCGACTGCCATTCACCTTTCCTGGGAAGGGTCTGCCATTCAATTTGACCAGTTGTACTACTCCTCCATTGGTAATATCCTTAATAACATAAGGCCCTAACCAGTGCATCCTGAACTTCCATGGAAATTTATCAAACTTACTATCATATAGAAAAACCAGGTCATTTACCCTGAATGTGCACAGCTTGATGTGTTGATCATGCCATGCCTTTTCCCGTTGCTTTTAGATTTGTTAGTGAAATCCAATTAAAAATCTTTCTTCCTCCAGTTCATCCAACTGTGCGAGCCTCTCCTCCCGGGGTCCACAATCCGTCATACCTGTGAGCGCGGCTATGCACAGACTAGGCACGATGTATTCCATAGGCATTATTGCTTCAACACCATAGACAAGTCGAAAATGGGTTTGTCCAGTCAACTTCTTGCATGTCATTCGATAAGCTCACAATACTGCAGGTACGCATAGGTCCCAATCACTTCGCTGAGCATTACAAACCTTGGTCAGCACATTTTTGAACACTTTGTTGAAAGCTTCCACCATCCCATTAGCCTGTGGATGATAAGGTGTACTCTTCTAGTGGTATACTTGAAATTCCTCTGTCAACGCGCTGATCGTATCATTCAAGAAGTGCGTACCACAATCACTCATCAAGATCTTTGGATAGCCAAATCGTGTCAGTACATGCTCAAAGAGGAACTTGGCAGTGGTCGCACTTGTGCAATCCTTCACATGATGTTCCTTTGCCCAATGAGTAAAATACTCCATCACAGTGATAATATACCTTGCTCTCGTCTTTCCTTGTGGCTGAATAGGTCCCACAAACCCATTTATCAAAGGGTTGCAATGTCATTTGTGGATTCAAAGGCATCTCATCCCTCTGCGATGGCCTGCTAGTCCTTTGACACACATCACACACCTTGCAATATGATTTTGTGTCCTGATGAAGGGTTGGCCACCACAACCTGGCACGTAGAATCTTCTACATAGTTTCTCTCCCTGCATAGTGGCCTCCCGCGGTGCCCCCATGAGCATCTGCGAGGATGTTTCTTCTTTCGAACTCAGGTACATACCATCGCAATATCTCATCAGTCCCCATCCTGTACAGATGCCCACCAATGACAGAGAAATTTTTCGCGCACACCACTAATTCCTTCTTTTGATGGATAACGTATCCTTCTGGTGAGATTCCTATTGTTAGAAAGTGTATTATATCCTCAAAATGACCATCCATGACTCGCACTGCAAATAGCTGTGCATCAGGAAATCCTTCTTCCAAGTTAGTGGGTTCCTCATGTTACACAACATTTTGTCATTGTCCCTGTACTCCCTGTTCCTTGACTCTGGAGGACCTCTACAGTGAACCCTGCATGCTTTACCTTCATGGAGAAACTCCCATTATGTCTCTCTTTATGAGCAAATCATTTCCCTTTTGCACCATTCCCCTTGAAACTTCTGTTTTTCCCAATTTACAAGATTGGCGCTAATGACCTTTGTCTTCCCCGCGTTGATGTGCAGAGATTAGCACTATTCCCCACGTTGATCAGTGCAACTGTGCTGCGTTCTAGTCGTGTCAGTCTTGCTATGGAAATTTTTTTAAATTAGAGCTGAAGCTTCCATCTCTAGAAGCTCCGTAATGGAAGTCTAGTAAATGGTTTGGCCGGATGGGGTCGAGGATGACAGTTTGGGCTCCTTTCCCCTGTAATGATGGAACTACCTCAAGGGATAAGTCCTTCTCTCATGAGAAGAGGATCTATCTCCCATCCATCTTTCCTATATAAATCTCCCTTCTTCCCAAGCACAAACTAGTGATTCGTGTGAAAATCAGGATTAGACAAACATGTTATTACTAGTTGTAGCCATCTAGTTGTGTGAGGGAGAAAGTGTGTTTGGTTTGGAGTGAAGCCTAAAGGGAAGAGCCTTTAAACTATTTTTGTTTGAAGCCATCATGAAGTGCTAGCAGAAGTGTTTGGTAACCTGGTCTTGTCAGAGTAGGACTTCGACGTCAAGATGAATGGTTGTAATCTCTCTTTGAATATTAATATATGCAACTATTGATTGATTTCCTACATGTTTTGTAATATTACATATTTGTGTCTTAATGATTCTTGACTCATTAAGTAGGTTGAATTGCAATTTTTCCATTATTATGTTTGTGTGCTATTGTTGTTTACTTGTTTAAGGAGCTTGAAGAAGGAAGCGACAGATTGCTAGAGTGAGCAAGCGAGGACATCATCAAGCAAGATAAGTGATCAAGAGGTAGGCCCTCTTAATTTATTCTAATCTAAGGAAATCTTCCATAGAATGTATCTATTGTGGCTAGACCCATTATTGGGCTAGAGGAATTCATTCGTGTCCACACTTATAATTTTACTGCACCACACCTCCCCTGTTTCGATACGCGACAGATGGTCTGGTCCTGCATTCAAGCATCCAGGCTTCACAACCACTTCAAAATCATACTCCTGGAACAATAAGAGCCACTTGTAGATTACCCCCCCCCCAACATAAGTTTATTGACCAGGTAGTTCAACACGGAGTGATATGTATACATCTTGAAATGGCCTCCTAGCAAGTAGTGCCTATACCTCTGGAGCGCATACACCATAGGTAGTTCCTCGCGCTGAGTGGTGGAATAATTCTTATTTGCTTTGGCCAAATGCGCGTGCAGACGATCTTGTCCATCATACTTGTCTGTCAGTCGCATCTTAGGATTCCCAACGTGAGTTCTCATCATTCTCCTGCATTCGTGCCAATGATTAAAGATTCTTTTATGTGTACCCCACCATCTTGCGGGTGTAGAGAAGTGCCCAGTCCAACGCCCGGAAGTGATACTTTTTTGGTACCTCCCTTTCGAATGAATCCAAAAAGATATCTACCTCATTCATACCATCATAAGTAGGTAGATTCCTTACCTCTCTGGACACACAGCGCAACGATCGGGTCATCATGTTCTAATTTAGTGTAGTTACTTCATGTAACGGATTTTTCCAGCATTCTCTTTCTTCATTGGAGTTTGAAGTGCAAGAACTCTCCCAATCCCATGTAATCCGTCCATCTGCGGTGGGATTCACCCAATCTTGGTCTCACACTATTATCTTATAGATACAGTCTACGTCGTCATCACTCTCATAATCGCAGACTGGTTCAATATAGCACGATCCTTTAGTATGATCGAGGGGTGCTATTACGTGCTGCGATTTCTTCTCAAAGATCATCTTTCGCTTCTTCAGATTTATTGCCCTATTCATATTAGTAGCCAATCAATTCCCAGGAGTGTAGGATAGGGATTTCTATCATCCACTATCTCTATTACTTCAAAATCAGCCAGTGCGCTCGCTCCCTCAACATCCACGGTCACCCCCTGCAGTGTCTCGATGGGGATGATCTTCTGTTGGTTCTCCATCCTTAGTTGAATCGGAGACCATTGCAGCCCATGTCTCCCCATTTGTTCCCAAGTCTACTTCGGTAGGACGTTTGCTTCTGACCCTAGGTCCAAAATAACCTGATCATCTCATACTCTCCTATTTGCGTGGTCAGTCTTATCTCCCATCCCATCCTTGTTTTGTGCTTGTCAATCTTTCGTACTACGTGCGGCTCACCCATGGAGGTTCTAGTACATCTATTTATGAGCTCTTGTAACCCTTTCATAGCCTTACTATCATGCAGTGACTTCATACAGGTTTCTAGGAAAGTTGTGAGCATGGAGGGGTCCATCTCCTGTTCAAGCTTATCCTTGCTTCCTGAGGTGGAGGCCTCAACGAAGCTCTTCTTAGATTCCATGAAGGTTTCACGTGCGTGCTCCAAATCGAACTCAGCCTCCTTCATCGGAGCTTTACAAACCCATGTACTGTCTTCTGGTTTTTTCCCCTTGTCATCTCCTATTGCGATTCCACTTTTGAGCACTATATTTACCTTTGGATCTTCCTCACGCGACTCAGACCTCATCATTTGCAGGTTCTGAGTTGGCGGAGGTGGTATCACCCCTTTGTCACGTATCCTAGCTATCAGCATAGGACAATCTTCCATTTCATGATCAAACAATGTGAAATACTTGTACGATAGATGTGTTGGATTAGTGCAATTGCGGGCATGGTGTTCTGGTCCTCCGCAATTGGAGAAAATCAACTGTCCTCGACTTGTGCCAGGTCCTCCTCTGCCTCGGCCTCATCCATGCCCCTGAAATCCTGTCTGTGTCATCCCTGCACTCTAGTCAAGGGGCCGCATTTCAGCCTAAACCCTATAGGCAGGAGTTCTATTGATCATCAATTCATAGCTCCTACAAGTACGCTCATCATGTCCTACTGACCTACAAAAGTTGTAGAATAGTTGTTGTGGTGCTTGTACAAACTTCTGTAGCAAGTGACAGTTATCCATGGCATGTTTTCTGGCTACCTGACAGATAGCACACCATAATGCAGGCCTCGCGTTAGCTCCTACTTGAGCTTCTAGCCTTAAAGGCATCGGTCGTGCTCCTGCAATGTAGTTTGCAAAGACCGGGAAATGGTCTTTGTCATGACCCTGACTCTTGCATTTCAAGCACCATACTTCCTCGCACACTTCTGGTCGAGTTGTCCTATCCTGCTTCAGACTTTGCATCTCAAGGCATAGGTTCTTTAGCTGCACATGGATCGACTAAACTCCTAGATTTGGATCTTGCATTAGGGTTTCATGTAGCCTCATGGAAATCTTCAAGGCCTCTACCTACGTTGCTATCTTCTGTTGCGACAACGCACTCCTTAAGTGTGGTAGTAACGAAGCTACAAACCACTCGCGATGCTATCCATCTATAAAATTCATGTTGGCTTCGCGGATTGTACACTTCAACCTTTGATCTAGATCCCAAGATGTCTCACTTGGTTGCGTCACGATTTATTTGAATCCAACAATCAATTGCACCTCAGATTTAGGCCTACTAAATTCTCTATTCAGTTCTCCCTAGATGTCTGCCACTCCAGCATTCGAGTTATCTTGAGAGTACTTAATATATTAGGTTAGCGCGCGATCTTGTAGAGAACTAACCAGCGTTGTCTTCTTTATATGATCATTTGTAACACCTTGAGCTTCCCATACAGCTCTCACAACGAATCGGAATTGGTCTGGGTCCTCATTTCCCAAGCCCTTGAACAAATGCAGCTTCACTGTATTTTCCATACTGAACTATGGTGAAGGTGGAGGTGGTATGGGTGAAGTTGGAGGTGAGGGTGGTGAAGTTGGAGGTGGTGTGGGCAGTGGTAGTATTCGCAAGAATCCTTATCTTATTAACTGGATAACACTTCGCAGAGAAACCTTCACTATCCCTTCTTCGTCACCTCGCAGAGGTGAAATCAAGGGACTATACTCCAAAGCCTTTTTTCCTTCATTCCTGTAAGTTTTTTCGCTTCACGTAGTCCCGAACATCAAGGTAACTGCATAACCCTTTTTTCGCGCAATAGCATTTTAATCTAGGTATTCAAATATTTTACGTACTTACCTCGCGGTCCTTTGAAAAAGCATCTCTCTCGCGTTGCTGTAGCTGACTGAGGTGTCTAACACGAATTCACTCACAAATCCTTCTATGATGTGATCGAGCCAATGATCGACAGCACGGGTGATCTTATCCTCTGATGCTTTCAACCTTCGCACTAGATCCAGGATCCACACAATAGGACCACAAAGTTTCGACCTTCCTTGGCTATCTGCGAGCTTCACGATCCACTCGTATAGCTTAATAGGGAAGGAGCAGAAAAAGATCTCGTGGATCTCCGTATACAGGTATTTGTCCAACCACTGTTCCTTTGTCAGTCACAGGTTCCCGTTCTCCTATGTTGCGAATTTGTGGATCTTCCTATCCAACCACTCTCCAAGCTCCTTCTTAGTTGGATTCTAGTGATACAACATCACACATCTCTTATGCAGATTCCATTCCCGGCAATGGAACTATTTGTTTGCTTGAGGGGGCTTGACCCAGGTTCAACGTTAATTAGCCAAACAAATCCCTACACTACTGGCCCTTTTGGCATTAGCCCGCAGAGCACAGACCGAAGTCTCACCCGAAGAAGTATGGGGGGGTGTTGGAACCAAGTTTCTGCACCCCGAGATGGTTGTGATGTTGTTTGATTCCTTCTATCCCTTCCTTCACGCAGGTCGCTTTTCTCTAGGGCTTGCAAGACTAGCTCTCTATTCCGTCCATCAGTACCACCATGAAAGGGTAAGATCTATCTTCACACAGCCCTAACTGGTTGCTCAGGTACTTTTGCACTGCTATGGCAACGTTTCGTGCAGACTCCCCAATTAGTCTTAGTGATTTCCTTATCTAATCAAATACTTAAAGTTAACACCGTGTAAGCAGATATTCATAATTGCGTTCAATTATTCAATGTGAGTTCATTCATTCGCATATCATATAAGCATAATAAAGGAAACCCATACATAAAATATCCAAACACATCAACAAGACAAAGACACATAAATTGCAAAATATCTCCTTTTATTAATATCTTCCAAGTGTTATAACTTCTGTCTGCCCTACGCACCTAGTTGCAGGGGTTCGCATACTCAGATGTAGACTTCTACCCTAGGCCTCTACACACTCAGCTGCAAAGCCTCTACCTACACTACGACCCAAGACTATGACTTCTTCTTCAGAGCTATCACTCTATTACATGATCTGCCATTCTCTATCTTTGTGTCTAGCTACTTAGAGCTTAGCTCTTTTTATACAATCCCATGGTCCACGGACCATGGGTAGTGTTATCACTTAGAACTAAAAGTTTGATGCATATAATTGTCTGTCCTAGTCTGATGACAAAGGTTTGTGTTAAAGTTGATTTCATTTTATTTTTCTCACTTAAGATTTGGAGTTTTAAAAGTTTTAACTCAAACCATACTCGACTCCTATTGGTTCTCCTCCACCCATCATTGTTCCATAGTCATGTCTTGTTTTATTCGAGTCACCATGTCTTTTAGTGATTTTGCAGCGTAATCTCATTTGCTAGTTTCGCAGCGCAATCATGGTTAAGCAGTTTCACAACGTGTCATGATTAGGCAGTTTCACAGCACATCATTAGAATTTATAACTAACAGCGCTGCGAAATCATGGATTCATGCATTTTGCAGCGAATCTTTCTCGAAATGTCAAGTCCGTAGGTGAGTCATCAATTGTGTCCACTCATGTCAGTTTGTGTACTTCTTGTATCACGTTTGAATGTTCATTTGCCACTACTCCACCAATAGACTGTCGATATGCACAGAAATATCATTCCCAAGAGATTTTACCGTGCATAGACCTTAATGATGGTCGTAAGTGTTGCATGAGTGATAAGTCTGCCTGATTATGTATTGAAGTGCTTTAATGGAAGAATTTGAATTTCAAGTGAGGCTGATTTCAAGCGAGCTTGATTACAAGTGAGGCTGAATTAAAAAAGAGTTGAATCACCATTTCGACTGGAGCTATTAGACTTTGTGTGTGAAGATCTCGAAGGAAAAAATGGAGAGAAAAGAGCATAGATCCGGTAAATGTCAGAGGACTGAACCTGAAGGCCTGGACATAGCGTTGAGGGATGAAGGCGTGAAGAAAGCGTTTAAAGATGTCGGGTGCTGGAACTTTTGCAAAAAGCTACAAGGAGGACATGCGCAGGTAACTAAAGAATTTGCGCTAAACTTCACTGGTTTAAATTCAAAGATAGCTATGCTAGAAGTACAGGTTTCTCCAGAAGTAATATCTGCTGTGACAGAGATCCCAAGAGGATGGGAAGAATGGTTTAAAAATTTTAAGTTTGATATGAATCCTTGTAAGGAGTTTTTAAAGGAGGCATATGTAAATGAAGACTTAATGAAGACTTAACAAAAGCAGTGCCCAGAAATTATGTCAAGGAACATTATGCTCTTCTTCTCACCTGCATACAAAAATATTTGACCTGTGAAGGAAGGTACAATAAGGTCTATTCTTACCATTTTAAACTGCTCTTGCATTTCACCGGGAAAGTCTCCATAGACATTCCTTTTTATTTATTTCGCAGTTTGAGTAATATGTGTGATAAGGTTCAGCTGAGGAAATAGGACTGTGAAACCTCTTTATTTCATCATGGTTTGATTAAGTTGCTAGTTTTAGATGGCCTCCAAAAGATAGACAGAGACTGGAATTCGTTTATTTTCATGGCTGGATTCCAAAGCAAGACTGGTCTTACTCCACAACCAGCAAGAGAATTCACCATAGCTGAGCTTCAAAAGGAAGTAAGAGCTAAAAAGCAAACCAAGTCACAGCTACAAAAACTAGTGAAGCCACTAATCATTTAAGAACAACCTCAGAAATCATCAAAGGAAAAGACTCAGAGTAAGAAAGTTGTACCCGAAACAAGCAGATCTGAAGCAGTCTCAAGGGTAAGGACAATAAGCCAAATAAATAAGGAAAAAGGTAAAGTTGTCGCTGTTGAAGAGAGCCCAGTGTCTAAGGCAAGTTTGAATGATTTATTACAGGCCATTGAATTCGAGCAGTCTAAACCAGTTCAAATTGATTTGACACAGTCACCGCAAGAAAGTATTAAGAAAACCAAGGCCTCAAAAAGGCTTAAATTTGATGAGCCAGCTGAGGAGTTTATTTTTAAACCTAGAAGACCTATGACAAGAAAATTCTAGCAAGCACAGGAAGCACTGCCCAGAACAGAGGAAACAGGGGAAGGAACACAACCTTGGCAAAAGAGCAGCACAAGCGAAACAGTCATCACATCTCAAGGAGATTATATAGCAGCCATGAAGATCCAAATAGAAGCAGCTGAAGATGAGATTAACCAACTGAAGAAAGCTGCTAGAGACCTGAAGGCACAGCTACGCCAGTTACCTACTAAATGAATTTTCTTTTCAAGAAAGGTTTTGTTCCAAATTTTTGTTAATTTTTGCTTAGTCTTATTGTTTTGAAGACATGTAAATCCCTGCTACACATATGAAAAATCAAAGGGAGTTTTTGGCAATCAGATGTTTGGGTGATAAAGGTTTCGGGTCAAAAGCAAGCTGTTTTAAATAAAACAGCAGTTTCGTAGCGCGCTACGAAACTGCTGTAGGTGATGATTTTAACGCAGACTGACAGTTTTGTATTATGAACGGGAATTTTGAAAGAGAGACACCTAAAGGGTACGCAAGAGATCAGATGGAGCTACAATAGCCATTCATACCAAAACAGGTGTACATTTAAAAAGGTGAAATATTTAACCCAAGTCTAAATTTCTGTTATAAAGTCCCTTTATCACCGTTCAAAAGGCATTAAAAGATTTGCATACAAGGAGCTTTTGCCTGCACACATGTCCATCAATGCAGCCTACAGCACATCAAAAACGTGGCAGTGTTCCATATCTTGGGTTATTAAAGGCTGGAAACATGCTGTTATACATTCGAGCAAATTGAGGAAAACAGGAGCCGAGAAGCAAGGGACATCTCCTAATACTACTGGGCAGTTAAAGATTCAGCGTTCAAGGTCAATATGGAGTATTAAACATCCATCTTATCCAAATCGAAATAGGACCAGGTGTCAAAGAACAAGGAGAAGCTACTATTGAATGGAAAATGGAGTTAGAGTCATAGTTAATTTAGAACTCTTTAAAATTCCAGTCAGCACTTTATTGTATTTAATAGTTAGTTAAATAGCTGATAGGTGTCATTCGAGATAAATATCGAATTATTAAATTCCCCTCATGCTGGAGGAGGAAGCTCGAATTAGTTAGAATAAGGATTCTATATATAGCTGAAACAGAAATGTAATGAGGGTTGGAAATTTTATAACAGAACACTGTTTTGGCTTATGTAAAGACTCATTTTTAGTAATATAAGTTGTCTGTTTTTCTTCTCAGGATTCATGAAGGATTTCCATGTTCAGAATGTGTGATTTGTTCTTTCCTTAATGTCTTTTACAGTTGCATGGATGTGTAATCACTCAGAATTCACTGATTGTGCTCTGATTTCCTGTATGAATTTATGAACTGTGGTTTTATGTGAGTTGTGTTCTGAACATCTAAATGCTAAGTGCCCTGACTTCTATGAAAAGGCAGTATCACTGTTTACTAAAGTATGATTGACTCCATAGGCCCAATGGAAACTTATGTAATGTTTATCCAACCATCAAATTTGTTAATGTTATTCCACAAGAGTTAGCCATCTTATTATTAGTCA
>APFE031684337.1:277139-376185 GCA_000404065.3 Pinus taeda
GATGTAAAACTAAGATTGTTTGCTCAAACTTTTATTGGGGAAGTCAGAAAATGGTTTAAAGCCCTTAGAGCTGGCAGCGTTCATAGTTGGGTAGAGTTTGAAGACAACTTTCTAAGGAAATGGGGAAATAGAACCAACCCTGTTCAAGCCCTTACAGAATATAACAATCTTAGGAGAGCTCCAGAGGAAACTATTCAAAATTTCTCTAAGAGGTTTAACAAAATATATAATTCCATTCCAGCTCATTTTAAACCTCCTAGAGCTTTGGCACAGTTGAGATATGCTAAATCATTTGATTCAAATTTTTCCCTTTTACTCAGGGAAAGGGAATCTGCCTCTCTTGCTGACATGCAAAATGATGCAATTAAGGTAGAGGTGAATATGCTTGCTGCTAAGAAATCTAAGATGGCAAAGTCTAAGTTGAAGGAGGAAGAGAAGCCTTCCACATTAGCTCAAGAAGACAAGTTTGAAACCATGATGAAAACCATGGAGAAATTGATGGACAGATTAGCTCTTGGGAATGCTTCTGCTCCTCCAGCACAGCAAGAACCTCAATTTAGGAACCCTCAGTTTAGAAGACCTCAGAATCAGCAAAGGCCAAGAGATAACCGAAATCAACAGGCAGATCCTCCAGTGAGACCTCCTTTCCAGCAAAATTTGGTAGATGAAGAGGATGAACCTGAAGTCCCTGAGGAATCAATTCATTGTTTGGATGAAGAAGGATCAGGAATTTTCTTGACCAAGGAGGAACATGATGAGTCCAGCATGATAAAATCAGAAGAAGAGCCTTCAGATTTTTTGAAGGGCTATCAGCATGCTATTTTCGAGATGCAAAATCAGTATAATCTTAGGAATAGAGATGTTCCTATTATAGCAAACAAAGTACAACTCAAGAAGAATACCTCAAGGACAGTTGATGATAAAAAAGAAAAAGCAAAGGTAGGTGAAAGTAAAGATGATCCTCCTCTTGACAAAAGGGATATTCAAATTCCTTCTCCTCCCAAAGAAATTGACAAGACTACTTCTGTTTTTAGTATTGAGAATGAGATTGCAAAAATTAAAATATCAGTTCCTTTTAATGAAATTCTCAAGGTAGACAAATACAGAAGTAAAATTGTTGAAATGCTTAATTCACAACCAGGAGTGGCTGATATCCTAAATGTACAAGAAGATAATCCTATTATTTGTTTGGGTCCAAGACTTGAGGATGAACAAAATGAAGAGTTCCCTCCTTTCTACATAAGCATTACCATTCATGACATGACTCTACATAATGCTATGTTATATTCGGGAGCGTCACATAATCTTATGCCTAAGGTAATCATGGAAAGACTGGGGTTAGAGGTTACTAGGCCATATAAGGATTTATTTTCCTTTGATTCAAAGAGAGTCCATTACATTGGATTGATAAAAGATGTTGTTGTGGGGCTTACAGAAATTCCAGCAAAAACAACTGTTATGGACATTGTTGTTGCAGACATTCCACCTAAGTTTGGGATGCTTCTTTCAAGGTCATGGGTAGCAAAAATTAAGGGCACAATGCAGATGGATCTTACATATGCTACTATTCCAGTGTTTGGAGAACAAAGGAGGTTGTACCGTGAAACAAGGATGGCCTATATGGTGAGCAGCAAAGAAAAGCCTCAGAATTTTCCTATTTACTCATGTGATACTGGTCTTGGTTCAACTATCCTTTTCAATGAATCAGTTGGGAGAGAATTAGAAGATAAACCTGCAGAAAATCAGAGCCAAGAAGGACAGCAAGGAGATGAACAAGACATCATGGGATGTTGGTCATTGTACTTTGATGGATCAGCAGGAAAAGAAGGGGCAAGAGCTGGCATTTGGATCACTAGTCCAACTGAAGAAAGTAAGTTTCTCTCATACAAATTAAACTTTGATTGTACCAATAATATGGCTGAGTATGAGTCTCTAGTTTTAGGTTTGGAAGCCTTGATAAAGTTGAAAGCCAAAAATATTTTTGTTTGTGGAGATTCTGAGTTGGTAATTAAACAAATAGAAGGTTCGTATCAAACCAAAGATGCAAGAATGAGAGCATACAGAAATTTAGTGTTGGAGATGTTAGAAAAATTTCAAACCTACTCTTTTAGCATCAAAACTAGAGACCAAAACTCTATTGCAGATTCTATTTCTGTTTCAGCCAGCCTATTCATTATTCCTAAGCACTCTTCTGATGGTTATGAAGTGGAGGTTCGCTATAGACCAGTCATACTAGATAATATCATAAATTGGCAAGTTTTTGAGGATGATCAGCATGTAAGGAATTTCATTGAATTAAAGGAAGAGTTTGAGCACAATCAGATAGATCAGCAGAACATGTTAATTGAGTCAAAAGAAAATTCTGAACTCTTACAATTACAAAACAATTTAATCCCTAAAGGCCTCATTCCTTTGGAAAAATTATTTGATCAAAATGATGTGTTCAAAGCACCAAGATTACAAGCTAATGAGGATGAAGTAGAAAACTGTAATTTAGGTGACTCAGTTATGCCTAAAATAGTCAATATTTCAAAGCTCCTTTCAGCTGATATGAAGATCAAATATATTGAGATGATGAAAAGATTCATTGATGTTTTTGCATGGAGCTATGCTGATTTGAAGCAATATGATTCTTCAATCATACAACATACCATCCCTATTAAGCAGAATGAGAAGCATTTTAAGCAGAAGCTAAGAAGGATTAATCCTCTTCTAATGCCTCTGATTGAGAAATAAGTGAAAAAGATTTTTGATGCCAAAATTATTGTTCCAATTAGATTCTCAAATTGGCTTGCTAACTTGGTACCAGTCAGGAAAAAGAATGGGGAGATCAGAATTTGTATAGACTTCAGGAACTTAAACAAAGCTTCATTGAAAGATAATTACCCTCTCCCCAAAATGGATTTCATTCTGCAATACATTGTTGGTTCACAAAGGATGTCTATGCTTGATGGCTTCTTAGGGTACAATCAGATTCTTGTCCACCCAGATGATCAGGAGAAGACAACCTTCACTACACCATGGGGAACATTCATGTATGCAAAAATTCCCTTTGGCCTCATGAATGCAGGAGCAACTTTCCAGAGAGCAATGGATATTTCTTTTGCTGAAGAAAAGGACAAATCAGTGGTGGTTTATCTTGATGATATCACAGTTTTTTCAAATAAGGAAGAAGACCACTTAAAGCACCTTGAAAGAGTCCTACTGAAATGTAGGAGGTTTGGTATTTCTCTAAATCCAACCAAAATTATTTTTGCTTTAACTTCTGGCAAACTGCTTGGACATATTATTTCTGAAGAGGGAATTAGGATTGATCCTAATAGAGTTAGTGAAATTCAAAAGTTAGATTTTCCAAGGAGTAAAAAGGAAATTCAATCCTTTCTTGGGAAAGTTAACTTTGTTAGAAGATTCATTCCTAACTTTGCTGAAGTGGTTAAGAACATAACAAAGATGTTAAATAAAGGAGCAGATTTTAAATGGACAGCTGAAGCAAAGAAATCATTTGAAGAGATCAAGAAAGCACTTACTCAAGCACCAGTCCTCATCAGCCCGGATTTTACCAAGGAGTTTCTGATCTTCACATTTTCTTCTGATGACACAATTGCTGGAGTTTTATTGCAAAAAGGAAGTCAAGGTACTGAACAACCCATTTCTTTCTTTAGCAAGACATTGGCTAATGCTGAATTGAAATATAATATCTTAGAGAAACAAGCTTATGCATTAGTGAAAGCCATTAAGGATTTCAGGATTTATGTTTTGCACTCTCACATTGTTGCATACGTGCCAAATACTGTTATAAAAGATATTCTTACACAAGCTGATCCAGATGGAAAAAGGGGAAAGTGGATAGCAAAACTGTTGGAGTATTACATTGAGATCAAACCCACCAAGTTGGTAAAGGGTCAAGGCCTAGCCAAATTGTTGAGTCAGTCAAATCTGGACTGTATTGATATTAATTTAAGCACAAAAATATCAGAAATTTCTGAAAATGAAGAAGAGATGGTCCAAATAAATGAGAAATTCTTGATCTCAGAATGGTATAAGGATATAGCATTTGTTTTGCAACATAACAGAGCTCCTGATAACCTTTCAAAATCCAAAGCTCGATTTACCAAGTTGAAATCTCTCAGATATTTTGTGTATGACCAAAATTTGTTTTGGAAAGATGCAGGAGGAATATTATTAAAGTGTCTCATTGAAGAAGAAGTTGATAAAGTAATTGATGAGTTTCATAAAGGGGACTGCAGAGGTCATCACTATTGGAAAGCCACTGCAAACAAGGTTTTGAGAGCTGGCTATTTTTGGCCAACTATGTTTAGAGATATTTATAAAAGGATAGCCACATGCCATGAATGTCAAGTGTTTGAAGGAAAGAGAAAGCTCATGCCAATGCCCTTGGTTCCTATTTATGTTGGAGCACCTTTCCAGCAGTGGGGATTAGATTTTATAGGGGAAATCCATCCTCCCTCATCAGGTCAGCATCGTTGGATTCTCACAGCCACCGATTACTTTACAAAATGGACAGAGGCAATACCCACAAGACAAGCAAATGATTCAGTGATTATTTCTTTCTTAGAAAATAATATATTATCAAGATTTGGTTGCCCAATCAATATCATTATAGATAATGCTCAAGCTTTCAAGTCCAAAAGAATGATTAATTTTTTTCATCAATATCACATTTCCCTTGGACATTCCACTGCTTATTATCCACAAGGAAATGGTTTAGCTGAGTCTTCAAACAAGAGTCTTGTCAGAATCATTAAGAAGCTGCTGCAAGAAAATAAAAAGGCTTGGCATTTGAAACTGAAATATGCCTTGTGGGCTGACCGGATTTGCACAAAAAGATCAATTGGAACATCACCATATGAGCTTGTGTATGGGGCAGAGGCTATATTTCCAACATCTCTCGGAGTACCAGTAATGAAGCTGATTCAAGGATTAGAAGAGGAACCAAATGCTGTACAACGAAGGATAAATCAGCTAATAGCTTTGCAGGAGAAAAGAAATGAGGTGTTTGACAGTCATCAACAAAGCCAGAACATGATTAAAAGAGCATTTGACAAAAATATCAAAGAGGTTACATTCCCTATTCATGACAAAGTCCTGAAATGGGAAGCTAGAATTGAAGAGAAAGGTAAACATGGTAAATTCGAAAATTTGTGGAAAGGGCCATATCAAATTTCTGCTTTCCATGGGAATAACACCTACATTCTGCAGGAGGTTGATGGAACACCATATGCTAGAGGACCTGTTAATGGCAGGTTCCTAAAGCATTAAAATTGATTGAATCTCGGCCAAGGGTCTCACAAACATTGTATATAACCGTTTTACTAGTCTTTCTTGTTGTAAATAAATGACAAGCTGAACAAGAAGCTTAAGCCCGAGGTGAAGGCCCACAAAGCTAGAAAGGAATGCTTGTCAACTCTGTTTATGTTTTCAGAAATTGAACAAAGCACTGGACCTACGAGTTCTTAATGTACTACAGGAGCACACTATCCCAAGTGGAGCCACTATTATCACTTAGAACTAAAAGTTTGATGCATATAATTGCCTGTCCTAGTTTGATGACAAAGGTCTATGTTAAAGTTGATTTCATTTTATTTTTCTCACTTAGGATTTGGAGTTTTAAAGGTTTTTAACTTAAATCATACTCCACTCCTATTGGTTTTCCTCCACTCATCATTATTCCATAGTCATGTCTTGTCTTATCCGAGTCATCGTGTCTTTTAGTGATTTCACAGCGTAATCTCATTTGCCCATTTCGTAGCGCAATCATGGTCTAGCAGTTTCGCAGCGTGTCATGATTAGGCAGTTTCGCAGCGGATCATTAAAAATTATAACTAACAGCGCTGCGAAATCATGGATTCGTGCATTTCGCAGCGAATCTTTCCCGAAATGTCAAGTCCGTAGGTGAGTCATCATTCGTGTCTACTCATGTCAGTCTGCGTACCTCTAGTATCATGTTTGAACGTTCATTTGTCACTACTCCACCAATAGACTGTTGATATGCACAGAAATATCATTCCCAAGAGATTTTACAGTGCATAGACCTTAATGATGGTCGTAAGTGTTGCATGAGTGACCAGTCTGCCCATTCATGTATTGAAGTGTTTCAATTTGAATTTCAAGCGAGGCTGATTTCAAGTGAGCCTGATTACAAGCGAGGCTGAATTAAAAAAAAAGGAGCTGAATCACCATCCTGACCGGAGCTGTTAGAATTTGGGTGTGAAGATCTCAAAGGAAAAAATGGAGAGTGTTGGATACCTATACCAATAGGTTTCATATTTCATGATTGGCAAACTCAAATGCCAAATATGCTCTGCTTTGCTGATTCAAAGATCCCATATTTCCAAGGAAAGGCAAGGTGTGTACATGCCTTCATCTCTATTAAATTTTGATGGATGGTCCAAAAGTCTAATCTGGATCATGCCATGTTTCAATTTTCTGTTGTAGAATAGAGAAAGGAATCTGTCCAAACTGTTTAATCTTGGCAGATCAGTAGCTAGGCAGAGAAACTAAGGTTCCCAACTGCTTAATCTGGGGCCTTGGAAGAAATAAGGGTAGTACTAGATAGGAAATCAAAGGAAAAATCCAATGGAAAAGAAAAGGCACATAAAAGGGTCTGCAAGTCCAAGTGCACCCTCCAAGAAGAAACAAAAAATGCTAGGCAAGTAGTTGGGTAGGTAGATGGGGTTGCAGAAGTGGTGTTCTTTTCAAAAAACTGCATCATGCTGACCAATACAAGGAAAACAACATAAGGGAGCATGTCTAACTTCCCTCTTCCCTTTATCTATCACTCATTACTAACATCCCTTTACCAATTGTGGTTATGAAAGAATGCAAGGTTTTATGTTGGTCCTTATTTCCTTTAAAAGCCACATTTCTTGTGCAAAGTTCTTTTCATTTTTTCTACTCTTTAAACTAATTTGTTTTCAAGAAAACTTAGTAATATCACTCCTCATTCACCTTCTCCCTCCATATTAACCTCTAACTTTTATCATCTAACTCCCTATGTTACCCTTTCCCTACTATTATAACACCAAGGTGTATAAATCCTAAGCATTCTATAAATAACCCCCCCTTGGCATCATAGCCATATGTTTCACCACTAGGGAATCAAATTGACATCTGGTCAGTTTGAGAACCCAACCCTAACCTCTTGTCTCCCCCAGAACTCATTTGCCCATTCAATCCTTCACTTTGCCTAAGGAAACCTTGGAAAAACCCTTTGCACCCTTCTAACCCACCCAAAAGGCAAAAATACCCTGAAAACCCATTTTGTTTGCCTTATCCTAAATTTGGAGGCCTTTGTGAGCTTTATATATGAAAAAACCCATTTATCCAAAGTTCCGAGGCATATGCGACTTTGCAAAAGAAATTGCATCAAAAACCCAGTTTTTCCTAAATTTCGGGATTTTATCTACCTTTGTAAAAATACATTACAAACAAATGAAAGTCATTAATATCCCTAAGGCTCCCGCTGGGCGCAAATACCATGAAAAATATTATTTTAATCCCTGCCCGATGTCGTATCCTCCGTGCAGATCATTGGCCCGACGACCGTCCGATCAAACTCTTTCCATCCGACGGCTGACGCGGATATCGGACCGGCCCTGATGTCCAAAAGATATCGCCCGATATCTGTCAGATGCTGACGTCAGGCCAGGTCCACGCGTCACCCCCAAATTGTATCGGAGCCCCCTCTGACAGATTCCTTTCCGTAGCATAAGCGGCCCGATATTGTGCCACCTGTCTGCCAGCGTCAGCGCCGCGTCCGCAACCCTCGTCCACCATTACTCCACCTGTCTACCATCTCACCACCCCCGTGGACCAGTCATAGGTTGCCATGTCACCTGATGACATCATGCTGACGTCATTCGACCTTGACCCACCTGGTGACGTCATGCTGATGTCATCCAAAAAAGGCGCGAATGACCCAAAAAAGCCATATTTTGTCAAAATTCGCGTTCTTTTTGCACTTTTGCAAAAAACGATTCTTGCGCCCTCTGCATGCATTTTACGACCAATTGCACCAACTTGCTCAGAATCGACCAGAAGACCTTCAGCGCGTCTACCCACCTGCATTGGTGACCCGGCCCATCGATTCACCAGGTATTTCTCCCTCCAAGTTCTCTCTAAGCCTGGTTTTTGTCTGTAATAGCAAAAAACTCACTTATAGCACTATAAACGCATAATTCACCGGAGAAATCTCTGCACTCAGCCCCCACTTGAAATTTTAGCGGTCGAAATTCATCAGCCGAGCTTGTTTGGACCAAACTTTCATTAAAAACCTGCATTTTTCGTTCACGCAGTCGTGAACTGAAACCTGGAACCTACATTCAATTGTTGAGGAAGGTCTGTTAAAGACAAAGATTTGCCTCCTTAAGAGACTGAAACAGTATTTCAATTGCTGTAAACTCACCCTGTTACCCTTCATTTCTCAATTCACCTCTTCACTCAGGCAGCATTCTTTCCTATTTTTCAGTCGAAGAAACAAAAGTTCATATACAAAATAGAATCCAAGTAATCATGGAAACACCAGTTGCACCTGTGGCCCTCAATGTTGCCCCTTTGAATGCCCCTCAGAGAGAGCTGGAGTGGCAGGATTTGGCAGACTTGGACTACCAAATCTCAGAGGACTCCCCATCACACAGCAAGTTCCACCTCCACCTGCTGAATGAGCTTAAGACCAAACATGTGGATGGGACAGATATATTAGGCATTTGGGATTCCTTCCTCCCAATTTTCAGGCTCCCTCAGGTCAACCAATTCCCTGACCTAATTCATCTGCGTGCTGTCTGGTATGACCCCATTCAAAGAGTTGTGCTTGACCTTCAGGCTCAGTTGTATTCTACATGACCCCTGAGGCCATTAGGGAGATGCTACAGTTCAAGACTCAGAAGAAATTGGTCCCCTTGTCTCTATTGGATTTGATAAACCAAGGAGCTAAGATGCTGACAGATGCACAAATCATAAAGCTCAACCAATTGTTTATTAAAAACTTTGACACTGTGTTGTACCCTCCTATTTTTTATGGCTACCTCAATCAACTGGGTATAGATCTTGGAGATATGATCAGTTCCATCTTGGGGTACAAATCAGTTGAATTTATTGATGAAACTATACTGGTGATGATGACTATGTTTTCCCCTGGCAAGAGTCCAATCTATTATGATTATGCCACATATATATTAGATAAGATGCATGAGTAGTTTTTGAACCTGTCAAGAGACAAGGTGTTCAGATACACCTCCTACATCTACCACCTGATTCTATATTATCAACATGAAAAGTTCTCCTTCATTGTCAAGACAACGGATGCACAAGGCAATCCAAGGTCAGTAGTGTACTGGACCTTAGTGTTTCATTGCAGGACCTACTCTCCATACGCCTACTATGAATTCATAGACCTCTTCATTCACCCGGCCATGTCCTTGTTCCTAAGCTCGCCTCCTCCAAGACTGACTGATGAGATGCAGAGAATCCTACAGTTATCCAAAGTGTACAGCATTGGGGATTGGTACTTTTACCAAAACTACACCGTAATCAGAATATATGGGTGTGAGTTACCCCCATACAGATTGCCCAAGTATGTGCCCATGACACTATTTTCCCTTGAGTACTTCAGGTAATTTGGGAATGCTGATATGGTACACTTTGCAGGCAAGGGCAAGAAGGCACAACTAAAAGTCAAAAATCAATTGGGCCACCTTGTTCTGGACAAGAGGGAAGGTTGGAAAGAGGCTGATAGAAAGCTAGAAGGCCTTGGCCTGAAGACCAGTTTCCTCTGGAAACCCTATGACCCTAATCACTCCATATCATTCAGAAGGCTCAAATATAAGCTCTCTAGCTATGACCATGTAAGTTTGCCCAACATTGAAAAATATGTCAATCAACCAAAATGGAAAAGGGGCACACTGGAGGAACCGGTCACACAAGAAGAACTGAATGAGAGAGCAAGGAGACATCTTCTGAAATTAGCTGACTTGGAACTTCCTTCACAGGTATTCTCTCTACCAAGGCCTCAAGCAGGAGCAGCTGCCTCATCCTCTACAGCAAATCAGCAGGCAGTCCAAACTACAAACCAAGCTCAGAGCAAAGGCAAGGAGAAGGAGATGGAACAGGAACAGGTACATCAGGGACAGTTTCAGCCACCCCAACAGGTACAATAGCAGCAAAAGGAGTAGCCAAGGCAGGGGGAACAGACAGCAGAGGCTCCAATGGCCACACAGCAGCAGCCAACACAAATGGCACCCCCCAGGCAAGACTCAAGGATCGACTTTTCTGTCCTCCAAACCCCTCAAAGGGAGGATGTAAATAGGAAAAGGGATAGAGAGACTCCCCTTACTGCCTCACCAACTCAAGGGGAGAAGAGGCAAAGGCTAAATCCTTTCTCTGAAGAAGAAATGCCAATGGGGTAGACTTTAGGTATAGGCCTGCCCAGCATGGAGGCCTCAGCCAGCTCCTTCCAACAAGAGCAAGATAGGGCAGCAGGAGGAGAAGTTAGCTCCTTAGGTCAAAGGAGGGAAGGTGAGAAAAGCATTAAGCAGCAATTTAAGGATATCAAAAGCAGAAATTAACCTTTAAGGCTGCAATTGTATAATCATCTATTGAAAATGGCCCCCACAAACCAGCAAAGACTCATGTCTGCATATGATGCACATGAGGGAAAGATGATAATGAGCCATTTTACACCAGTAGTGCAGCAACCACAGTCAGCTGCAGATTATATCGGGACCAACCTGGAGATCCTGCCCAAAGACATCCACCCAATGGATCAAATAGAATTGCACAAACAAATGGGTGAGATGGTGTATGCCACATTGGCAGATAAAACCTTGGTGAACTATAGGCTGCAAAATATCCTGAATAACACCACTGCATAACTTGAGCTGGAAAGGACTTCCTCTCAAGCTAAAGACAATAGGATCAAATCTCTAGAGGAAATCATAATAGAGCTTGGACATGATCCTAAAGATGTAAGGGCAGTACAAGAGATTCTGAAGCTGAGGGATTCTGGTATGGCAGCATTGAGAAAAATGTTGAAGATCCCAGCAACACTTCATCCTCAAATAGAAGAGATTGCCTAGCTCAAGTAAGATAAGGATGCAGCTGCTATGCTGATGACATTATATAAAGAGCTCATCCACACCCAGGAGAAGCTACAGGAATCCGAGGCTACCCTGCAGGCAACATTACAGCAAAAGGAGGCAGGACAAACCTCACAACCTCCTCCAGAAACAATAAATCTTGAGGAAATCCCTCAAACCACTGCCCCTCCCAGCCAGCAGATACAACAAGCAGCAGCATCCACCTCAGCACCAACAACAGAGCAGGCTGAAAACCTTGACATGCAAAAGCTGAGGAATGAAATTCAAGTCTTGTTGTCTCAGATGTCAGAGGTAAATCAAGCCAAGGACAGTCTGGCAAAAATAAATGATAAATATGACAAGTCCAAGCAGAATGTGGCCAAAAGAGAAAGGGAGGTAAAGGCTCTTAAGAAAAGAATAACTGAGCTAGAAAAAGAGCTCACATTGGACAAAGTGACAACTGAACTTAAGAGGGTCCTGTGGGCCAATATTGGCCAATCCATCACCGACCAATGGGAGTACATTGAAGCCATCCATGAGCAAATAACGCTCATTGGAAAAGCACACAGAGAGATCCAACGTGCAAGGGCATCTCTAGGCAATATGCCTAAGATTGCCACTAAAATGATAAATGTGCTGAATTACAGAAAAAGCTCCCAGCTCATCAAAATGGGAATTGGCAACAGGACGGAGACCATTTCCCTAATCAAAAGGGTCCTGACATTAAGAAACCTGATTCAGACCCTGGAAAGAAGAACCCAGGACATGCAAGCAGATATCAACAAATTCCAGAACAGGTTTATGGCATTGCAAAACAGGGGTCTGCCTAGCCTGCTGGAGCCATCAGGAAACTTGCTCTCACATGAAAAATATGCTAAGAGAGTGAACACCTTTGCTGGAAATCAAATTTCAGAGACAGCTAGTACATCAGCAAATTTATTTTTTATTATGAATGAAATCACACATTTGTTTGATGAGCCTCCCCTTTTTTACAAATACATAGAGGCAGATGAGACCATGGGGTCAATTTTGAGGCATCAATTGCCTACACAGGATGTATGGGATAATTTGATACAATTACTATTAAATCAAAGTCAGTAATTATGTTATTACATTTTGAAAATATTTAAGTTTTCATGCACAGGAAGATAAAGACACATCAGCAGGTATGCAGAAAGAGGCCGAGCCAACTCAGCACAAGTATTCGGCCACCACAGCAGCGCTAGCAGTCACAGGTGACAGGGCCAAGAAGCTACAGGAGGATAGAGCTGCACAGACAAGTCATTCAGCAGTTATAACAAAGCGCTCAACCGACTCCGTGAGCTCCAAAGGTCAAATTGTTCTGACAGGAGTTAAGAGCCTTTAATGTTTCATTAAAAGATTGTAATAACTTCTCATCTACTACTCCTGTATGAGTTAAAGTAGATATTTATCTCTCAGATGACTCAATGCCTGAGATATTTTGTATGAGACTGCTATATATTCCCCCTCGCATTTGTTAGCAGGGGTTGGACATTGGATGTAAGAGATTGCTGATATCTATTCTGCTCTTTCTTTTACTGTAATTCTCAGAGAAGTAATACAAAGGATGATGGAATTTCCAAAACTCTGTGTTGTTTGATGTTCTGCTGGTGTTTAGCTGAAAGTTGCAGGATTCCTACGTATCTCATGACTCAATAAGTTCCTCTTGTAAATCTTTGTTATGTGTTTGTTATCTTTCATATATCTTCCATGTTTCCCATATTTAAACAGTTAATAGCAAGGAAAAAGAATAGTTCCAGGATTTAATCACAGATTACCCTGAACTCAATCTAAGCTATTTTAAATATCTGTTCTTTAGTTATAGTAATGAAAGCGTAATTCTTAATTGCTACCCTTTCACACTATATCATCACAGTGGCTATTGTTTCAGGAATTCAAGTTTTCTCCTGAGGAATACATCCCTTTCTCACATCCCAGCTTAGTGAAAAATTCTTAACATGATTTTCACTGGCTGTTTGCACTCCATTATCACAATTTAAAGTTTGTTTCATGAAGTATCCAAATGGCCCTGTAACTCTAGCTGCATCAAAATCAAGATTTCAAAAAACCAACAGCCACAGACTCCATTGCCCAATGGACTAATTTTACCTGCAGAACTACACTTTAAAAGTTTCAGAAAGACATCCTCCCAACCAAACATAAACCAAAAACCTTAACTTCATAACTAGCCTAAAATTTCCATAGAACAGAGACAAAACTTACAGAGAGAGCCCTCTCTGATTACAACTGGGCTAGAAGCTGTAATCCAAAGATTGGTTAGTGGTTACCCCGGCCGTATTCCCTTGGGAGTCATAGGGAACAACCTAGGTGTTAACATGTAGTACGAAAGATTGGTAAGCATAAAATAAGGACGGGATGGGAGATGAGGCTAAATGCACAGATAAGAGAGTATGAAGTGGATCAGGTTATTTTGGACCTAGGGTCAAATGCGAACGTCCTACTAAAGCAGACTTGGGAACAGATGGGGAGACCTGCGTTGCAATGGTTTCTAATTCAGCTAAGGATGGCGAACCAACAAAAGATCATCCCCATGGGGCAACTGTGGGGGTGACTGTAGATATTGAAGGCGCGAGCGCTTGATGACTTTGAAGTAATAGAAATTGTGGATGACAACAACCCCTATCCTGCTCTCCTAGGAATTGATTGGGCTATTGATATGAACGGGGTAATCAACCTAAAGAAGCGAAATATGATATTTGAGAATAAATCACTACACGTAATAGTACCCCTAGATCCTGCTGAAGGAACGCTCTAGATTAAACTAGTCTGCGATTATGAGAGCGATGATGATCTAGACTGTATCTATAAGATAACATCACAAGACCAAGATTGGGTGAATACAACAACGGATGGATGAATTACATGGGATTGCGAGAGTTTCTGCACCTCAAACTCTGATGAAGAGTTAGGGCTCTAGCGGAGTCAGTTACATGAAGTAACTACATTGAGCTGCAACATGATGACCCAGTTGCTGCACTGTGTGTCGTCAGCGGTAAGGAATCTGTCCACTTATGATGGCCTAAATGATGTATATATCTTTTTGGATGCATTTGAAAGGGAGGTACTAGAAAATTAATGCTTCCAGATGTTAGACTGGGCACTGTGTGCTACACCCGCAAGATGGTGGGGTACGCATAAGGGAATCTTTAATGATTGGCACAAATGTAGGAGGATGATGAGAACACGCTTTGGGAAGCCGAAAGTGTGAATGACAGACAAGTATGACAGGTAGGATGATATGTGTGCACATTTGGCCAAATGGGCTCAGGGTTATGGAGAAAAGCCCCAACCTGAATGGGTGCACTTGTTCTATCACACCCTGAACATCATCCTGATGAACTGTTACGTAGAAACATAGCTTCACCATGGTACAGGTGAATGGGATATTTTTCATGAGGGATTCATAATGAAATTCAATTTTGAAGACAATTTTGATTGTATTGATGAGGCACTACAAGAGGTGAAAGCAACAATCTTTAGGATACCACAGGATCCCTTGGACCTGATTCAGCCTCAGTGGGATACTCAGCTGAGTCACGTGCTGGAATGCTATAACGTGACTACTGAAGAAGAGGATGAGGATCTGAAAAATATTAATATCCCTGAAACAGAAGGCCACTGTGAGGTTGAAGGACCGTAGATTAAGAATCTTGATATAACCATGTTGTTGAAAAAGAAACAAGTAAACATTGGTACAGAGGCAGAGCCAAAATTCGCGAAGATTGGAGACTATTGGGATGACGCGATGGTGGATAAGGTCGTTGAATTGCTCCGTGAATACCAAGATTTATTCCCTACCAAGTTTACAGATCTAAAAGGGATAGTCAGGGACCTAGGTTTTATGAAGATCACGTTGAAACCTGATGCAAAGCCGGTTAAGAAAATATCTTACAGTCTCAATCCGAAGTATAAGGAGAAGGTCTACTTAGAGCTAGACAAGATGCTCGCGATAGGCATCATTGAGCCTGTGGAAGAATCTGACTAGGTAAGGTCAATGGTGGTATATAAGAAGAAGCATAAGGACAAAATAAGGATATGCGTGGATCTCAGAAAGCTGAATGATGCTTGCGTACATGATACTTTCCTGACTCCATTCATTGATGAAGTGTTGGATAATGTAGGTGTCTAGGAAGCATATTCCTTCACTAATGGGTTCTCTGGGTACCACCAGATCAAAATCGCGCCAGAGGATAGGAGCAAGACAACCTTCGCAATTGAGTGGGTTTTGTTCCAGTATACTATAATGTTGTTTGGATTGAAGAATGTGCTCGCTATTTTCTCGTGCGTAGTAATTGTTGCGTTCAAGGAATTTATTCATAAGTTCCTGGAAGTATACTTTGATGACTGGACTATGTTTGGGCTGGTGAAATGCCATGTCGCTAATTTACGCCTAATGCTGGATACTTGTCGAAGATACCAGATCATGCTCAATATGAAGAAGTGTCTATTTTGTGTTCCTTTTGGGACCTTGCTAGGTCATGTGGTTTGTAGATAGGGACTGATGGTAGATCCCGCAAAGATAGCAGTGATACTGAACTTGGAAGCACCAAGGAGTGTGAAATAGTTGCGTGCTACCTTAGGTCATATGGGATATTACAGAAAGTTTATCAAAGGCTATGCCCAGATCACTGCACCTATGGAAAAGTTGTTGAAAAAGGATGTCACATTTTGCTGGAACAAGAACTGTAAAAAGAGCTTGGATGTATTGAAAGAAAATATGGTCACTGCAACGATTTTAGTCTTCCTAGATTGGAAGAAGGACAAGTTTCATGTACATGTCGATGCATCATGTATAGAGTTGGGAGCAGTATTGACACAGGCTGGTGGAGGAGACTTGGACCATCCTATTGCATTTGCAAGAAGAAGGTTATCCAAGGTGGAGAAGAACTATTCCACCACTGAGCGTGAAGGGATAACCATGGTGTATGCAATCCAGAAGTTTAGGCACTACTTATTGGGTAGTCATTTTAAGATGTACACATATCACTATGCGCTAAAGTACCTAGTCAATAAACCTGTGTTGGGGGGGAGAATCTGTAGGTGGTTGTTATTGTTCTAGGAGTATGATTTTAAAGTTATTGTGAAGCCTGGATGACTTAACGCAGGACCAAACCATTAGTCGCACATTAAAATAGGGGAAGAACCCACTAATTTGGAAGAAGGATTGCTTGATGCATAGCTATTTGCAGTGCGTGTCGCGAATGGTTATTTTGAGGATATAATACACTTCCTAACAACAAGAACTACCCTGGAAGGATACACCGTCCAATAGAAGAAGGAATTGCACGTGACATATTTCTCTGTCATTGCTGGGAATCTGTACAAAATGGGGTTTGATGAGATATTGCAACAATATGTACCTGAGTTTGAAATAAGCAACATCCTCGCGGACACTCATGGGGGAGCTGCGGGAGGACATTATGCAGGGAGAGCGACCGTGTAGAAGCTTCTACGCACAGGGTTGTGGTGGCCAACCTTCCATTAGGACTCAAAAGTGTATTGCAAGGCGTGTGATGTGTGTCAAAGGACGGGCATTCCATCGCAGAAGGATGAGATGCCTCTGAATCCACAGATGGCACTACAACCCTTTGAGAAATGGGTGATAGATTTTGCAGGACCCATCTAGCCCCAAGGA
This sequence comes from Pinus taeda, assembly GCA_000404065.3. Lineage (NCBI taxonomy): Eukaryota > Viridiplantae > Streptophyta > Pinopsida > Pinales > Pinaceae > Pinus > Pinus taeda. The sequence goes on from APFE031684337.1 coordinate 293,910, forward strand.
AAAACGGGAGTGAGGTACATTATCACCACGATGGAGTATTTGACTCGTTGGGCGGAGGCACAACCAGTGAAGGATTGCATAGGCATGACTGCTGTAAAGTTCCTCTTTGAGTATGTACTGACGTGATTTGGCTGTCAAAATATCTTGATGTGTGATCATAGTACGCACTTTCTGAATGAGATGATCAACATTCTGACGGAGGAATTTCTGGTATATCACCAAAGGAGTACGCTTTATCACCTGAAGGCTAACACGATGGTGGAAGCATTCAATAAAGTGTTGGAGAATGTGTTGACCAAGGTTTGAAATGCTAAGCAAAGTTATTAGGACATACGCATACCAGTAGTTCTATGGGCTTATCGGACGACATGCAAAAAGTTGACTAGACAAACCCCCTTTAGGCTTGTCTATGGTGTTGAAACGGTAATGCCTATGGAGTATATTGTTCCTAGTGTGCGTATAGCAGCACTCACAGGTGTGATAGATCATGGACCCCTGGAGGAAAGGCTTGCACAATTAGATGAGCTTGAGGAAGAGAGATTTCTAGCTGGATTTCACCAACAGGTCCAAAAGCAGTATGAAAAATCCTGGCATAATCGACACATTAAGCTGCGCACCTTTAAGGTAAATGACCTAGTTTTGTTATATGAAAACAAGTTTGAAACATTTATAGGGAAGTTTAGGATTCCCTGGTTAGGGTCCTATGTCATTAAGGAGATTAAGGACGGAGGAGCAGTACAACTGGTCAAATTAAGTGGAGAACCCTTCCAAGGAAAGGTGAATGAATGTCACTTGAAGCCATACACCAGCGGCTCTACCATGTGACTAGCCAATCTTAGTGCTCTAGGCAGCTGAAAGGAGGCGTAGGACTATAAAATACACTATCTGGGTTGGGGAACTACGCAATTTTATGACTATGCCAAGCAAGGAAGTGTCACAGGGTTTGCGGCAATGCGAAGGGAGCTACGCTACCCAGGGAGAAATTGCGCAGTTTGGCCGGAAAGTGACTGTTAAAGTCATTGTTCATGATTTGACAGTAGAAGTGTGGCCAAATGGAGTGGGCGACTGACATTTAAGATGAAACTTATAGCTGGGAGCCTTGAAAATCTACTTCCAATCCAGCATTTATGCACCAAATTTGGGGGGAATGGTTGGATTTGAATTCAAAAATTCCTATAAATTACAAGTGGTTCTCCAGTGAAAAGCACTTGGCATTTTGAGAATTGAGTTGTTGAGATCTCATTCACACATGAACCAAGAATTATTCGAGGCTTTGAAGGAGACTCCTACATTTTCAAACTTACCAGAGACGTCGCGAGCACTATTTGAAAGTGTTATGTCGACATCTACTGAAGCTGTAGATAACAGAGTAGAGGAGTCGGTGTCGGAAGTTGAGATGGAGGCAGAAGTAGCTACTCTAGAGGTCGCCGAGGTGCTAGCTGAAGTCACTAAATCACCAAGAACTCTGAGACCAAAGCTGACCCCACCCAAATAGACCGTGAAGGATAGAAAGGGCAAGTAGCCTACCATACCGGTGTAGGCATCAACAAGGAGAAATCCATCAAAACCCACCACACAGGAGAAAGGCAAGGCCATAAACTTGGAGCCGGAGGAAGAAGACATTGAAGACATCCGAATGGACGATGAGGATGTGGGAGTTGAAGTTGAAGATATTGAAGCCAAGGGTGCGGACCATATTACTCGGTTGCCTACGTATGTCCCTCCGCACAAGCCCAAGACCAAGGCGCCGAAGGACATTGATGAGAGAAAGACCCCCTTGAAAACCCCTCTGCTGCCGGACAAGATTGCTTTCAACGGACTACTGAAACTTGAAGACTGGGACTTGGTCGACCACGAGAAGTTCCCACACCTAGCAACCGAGCAACTAATGCACCACATCATTGATACAAATATTGGAATGACCATATTGGAGCCACGAAGGTGACTCAAAGGAGTAGACAAGGTAGGGTTGCTCAACCTGCTTTGGGTGCTGCACTACAATCGCACCCTAGTGACAATATTGGTCATCAAGTAGTTGTTATGCTTGGTGCATGATGGATGTTTGTGGCTGGATAAGCCAATACCCATCACGGATAGATTGATTCACTGGATAACACGATTTCCATATACATGAGAGAATTCGGCCATAATATTTGGCGAAAAAGGTGGTGATCAGGCCCTCACAGAGTTTATGAAGGAAAAGTTTAAACTGGTGAAGAAGCCGTGTGGATATGCTATATCCAGCATCTGCGACCCTACTGTGAATGTAGCCACATAGATATTAGCAGGGAAGGTGATGAGGAAGTGTTGTGCTAATGAGGTGTCAGTGCCTGTTGTCGTGCTAACAGCTTAGTGCGCCGAAGGAGTCTAGTTCAACTGGTCAGACTACCTTCACGAAGAGTTTCTTTCGAACTGTCGCGAAGTGCAGGAGCTTAGCAAGATGTTCCACTATGCGTGGCTCTTTCTGTCAATTGTGCTGGTAGCATGGGAGCTACCAGAGGACAACCGGTTCCCTTCAGTCGCGCCAAACCTCCCAAAAGTAGCGAATTACGCTTCGCTGTGGGCGACCAAGCACATGCAGGGAGTCAGGGACAACTAGATCTTTTGGATCTTGATGGAGATGAACATCCACATGGCTTGTAATCGCAAACCGCAATTTTTGCCTATGATGTACACCAACTTGCAGGGCTATGCTGAATTTAAAGTAGAATTCCATCATGTATCCATCAGGGCACGGAAGGAACCTGCTCAAAAATGGTACGACTTGCCTTATTTGGCAATAGATGATGCCATTGATGCAGTACTTGATTAATGGCCGACAAATTGGCGCACTACGACAGACTTGGCGGTGGGAGGGAGCAAGTCTACTGCACAGAAGAAGAAAGAGGAGGCCAAGCTAAAGATGACACAGTTGGCTGAAAAGAGAAAGAAGGAGGCTACTGATAAGGCCCAGGTGGAGCATGAGGCCGTGTAATAGATAGTGAAGAAGACATGTGGGGCAGAGCAGGGCTCTGACAAAGGCACGAGGTTGCCTTCACATAAGATAGAGGAGGAGACAGAGAAACACGACGCGGACCCTCAGAGACATCCACTTGCATCAAGCACTTAAGGGAGCAGGATAAAGGAGGGTCCAGAAGGAAATCAAAGGCTACCAAGACATCACTGGGAAATATCACGCTAATAGAAGGCGGCTTGCATAATATTGGTGACATAGTGAGGGATGTCACTATGGAGGCCTTGCAACAATTTGAGCAGCAACAACAGATCATATTGGGGGCTATCAAGACAGGGTTGCAGATCTGTGTGTCGCAAGCTGGCACAGTGTCTACCAGCCTGGCTATTGGCACTGCAGAGGTTGTTGATATGCTATGTATGAAGGCCTCCAGTGCAATAGTACTGCCTAATGGAGCACTAACCACGAAGAATGAAGCTGACAGGCCCACTGTTAGTGCCCTAAAGAGAGTAGGGCTGAATTTGGCAGTGCTCCTGCATGAAGCGCTTGACCTCTTATAGGATGGAGTAATTGTAGAGCTGATGGCCTATGAGCACCGCACCCTCCAGGTGATCAGTGAAGAACAAATGACCAATGAGCAGATGGAACTACAGAGAAATGTTACCATCACTGCTGATACTGAGGAGACCAATCAGATCATGCACATTATGCAGGTCGTCGAGGAGGCATGCTGAATGGTCCCAGAGTTGGCCATTCCATAGGAGGAGCCAGTCGAGGTGCACATCCGCAAGATGGCCACAGGGGTGTGTGACACTCGTACTGAGATGGCAAGGGTTTAGTTGAGTTGAACCTATAGATATTGGAATTATAGTTGAAGGCCCAACCTTCAACTCTACCAGCGAGCGACCGCTGTCACAAAAGCAGTAGCAGTGGTGGTGGTGTAGTAGTAGGCTGCACACAATTGTTTGAGTAGTCATTTGAGGTCCTGACAAGCTTGTAGGAGGACCCCAATTTCCAGTGACTAGAGACGGAAGCACGCAAGATAAAATAGCGCTATGATGAGGTTAAGGGCACAACGCGAACCGTCGTGCTGACACAAAGACTAGCAAAGATGCAGGAGGCCAAACATTTGTAGGAATAGATGGATACAATGATACACAAGGAATCAGTGTTGAAGGCAAGGCTGAAGCCTTGGATGGATGAGTTTTACACGGTGATAGGATCTATTGAAGGTAAGCTTGCGACTCTGCAAGCGATGCAACAAAAGATTCAGGTCGACAATTCAGGAGTAGTGACCGAGCAGATGGTCAAAGACGCAAAGCAGGTGGATGCATAGTGCACAGTTGAGGTTGTGGTCATACGACACTAAAATAAAAAATGTCATTAGTGAGGGTCATGCTTGTGACGAACCTTTAAGGTCCGTCACCAATGTCGCATATGGTGATGGTCTTTAAAAAAATGTTGTTGTAAGTGTATATAGTGATGGTCCTTTACAGTTTGTCACCAAAGCCATTTTCAATGACACTTTTGGTGAGGGTCGTTAAAGGCCCATCACTAATTCTCTCTTTGGTGACACTTTTGGTGAGGGTCGTTAAAGGCCCATCACTAATTCTCTCTTTGGTGAAAATTTTAGTGACGATCTTTTATTTACCGTCACCAATGATATTTTTGGTTACTTTTGTTGACGGTCAATAAATGTTCATCATCATTTATCATTCCAATGAGTTTTTGATGATGCTTCATGCTTGTGATGGACCTTTAAGGTCCATCACCATTGTCACATATGGTGACAGTCTTTAAAAAATCATTGTTGTAAGTGTATATAGTGATGGTCCTTTAAGGTTTGTCACCAAAGCCATTTTCACTGACACTTTTGGTGAGGGTTGTTAATTTCCCATCATTAATTCTCTCTTTGGTGACACTTTTGGTGAGGGTCGTTAAAGGCCCATCACTAATTCTCTCTTTGGTGATACTTCGAGTGACGATATTTTATTGACCCTCACCAATGCTCTATTTGGTTACTTTTGGTGACGGTCAAAAAATGTTTTTCATCATTGATCATTCCAATGAGTTTTTGATGATGCTATTTACCTATTACTATATTTTTTGTCAAAATATAATGATTTAAGACCATTGTTGTGGAGTCTTTTTCATTATGTGTCCAAGGTCATAGTGGTTATAATAGCCAGTCAATTTGTTAAGAAGTAATTAGTGTGTATCATTTACCTCAAGTCATAATAATATAGTCTTCCTATGAGTCAACACATGATTCAACTCTATTAGGTTTATTATCTAGAAAATTTATTTTAAAGAAAGTTACACTAGTGTGTGTAGGAACTATATTATTTAATACACAATCAAGCTCTGTCAATTCTATTAATGAGAGAGACCTAGCACTCCTCAACACTCATGGCACACCTTGACATGCTTTGGAACAATATACTAACATTCCATGGCACCTCGCATGTCTTGGAACTAACATCATTTTGTACGTAGAACAGCTTGCCATGAGTAGGACGCCAAAGCACATGTTGGCATGCCATAACATATCATAGCACTCCCCTATCATGTTTTCGCATTCCATGTAGTCCCTAGCATGCCCTGGAACTCCTTGGCATAATATTGCATTGAAAAAAATTAGCACATGGCACACATTGGCACTTGGAATGTATTGGAACATATTATTAATGTGCCTAGCATGCCCCTTTTGAAAAAGATAAAGTCCTGACTTATTAACCCTCTTATATGTTCATTTCCTTTCATTTTAGCTTGGTTATTCCTTTTGTTGCCTTGAAACTCCTTGATGCATATTGGCATACTATGGCACCCTACACATCCTAACATGTCATAGCACCTGGAATTCCTTGGCACTATTTGGCACATATTAGCACACCACGGAACTACCTAGCACACTCTAGCACTTCTTGACATTCCCTGATATTCCCTGGCATTCCCTACTTTTTCTTAGCATACCTTGTCACTCCCTCCTTGGCACGACAACTAGCACTGATTGAAACTCCCCAACACACCCTCATATTCATTCACTTCCATGCATTTTGACCTGGTGCTCCCTTGTGTTGTCCTAGTACTCCCTAACACTCCTCAACATGCATTATCACTCTCTACAAACCTTAGCACTCATAAGTGAAGAATGAAACTTGTAACCAATGTTACCTGACTCGGAATAGACAATATATCAGTGAGGAAAAAGAGCTAAGAGTTTTAATCAGATTGGGGAAAAATTGGAAAAAAATGGGAACAAATCGGGAAAAAATTGGGAAAACATCAGTGAATTCAATAAATAAAAATATACACATATATTGAATTAAAAAAAAAAAAAATTCATTGATATTCAACAAATCCATTTCCAAACAATTCATAATATCAATAGATGTCCAAAATATCATGAATGAATAAGCATCTCATATATGTCATGAGTCCAAACATGATCCAAAGTACTGAGTCATGACTCCTAACTAGTGACTACATAATACTAGAAGCAACTGATTCTAAAAGTTTACAAACAACTGTATACTAATTAGAAAAAATCAGTAACTAAGAGTCTAAGACTCTTAAGAGTGAGAACTAGAAGCGATTCCTTCCACTCCTCCGCTTGCTTGACTCTCAAAGTTCTTCAAGTCATGTAGGCTTAAAAGAGGAGCCTCCTCTAATTGGACCCAATCTGCTGCATTTGTAGTTTGCAAATCTATCTCTTCAAGGTCTATTGGTGAGTGATCCAAACCTATCATTATAATGAGACATTGAAATGTGAATTTAAGTTTAACTTTGAACTTTAAAGTTTAAACTTTAAATTCCAAATTAGATTATGAAGCTTTCAAATTCAAGCTCTCACTTAGTATTTTCTTGTTGCGAAGTTGTAGATTGTAATGGAAAAATACAAGGTCATTTAAGCTCTTTTGTGTCAATTGGTTGCGCTTCTTAGAATGTATTTTCTCAAACATGCTCCAATTGCACTCACAACCTGAAGCACTGCATGCTTAGTTTAAGATTCAAATGGAAAATCTCTTCAAATTTGGCGTATCACTACAAAAGTTTTTCCACAAAAGACCTAGCAAGTGGCAAGGGTTCGTGAGTAGACGTACTAAATACTAAATAGTAAAAACTTAAAAAGACAACAAAATTTAATAAAACATTTAACATACAAAATAAAGTTTAAACAAATTTAATGAACTGATAAAGCCTTCAAGCCTCAAAGGGTACCTGGCAACACCTTAGACCTTTCTCGTATAACACTGCTATAGGAAAATAATTTAGGTGGTGCTCTATAATCCTATAATTGGGAAAAGACACAACTTTGAAATTTTGGATCAGGAAAGCACCTTTCCATGCATGTCATAAGTCCTTTATGAACCTCCCCATCCTCATCAAATTTTCTCTTATCATAAAAATACTAGGTGTTTAAGAAGTACCTAGCAGCATGTAAGGGGGAATGAAATTTCCTATCCCAATGTGCATCAATAATGTCCCAAAGAGGCATACACTTTGCCTCCTCATCCCCATATCTTCTTTTGATGGCCTCCTTTGCGAGATCCATCGCCTCATAAATGTAACCCATGGGAGTTTGTCACCATCAACCATCCTGAAAGTTCAAGCTTTCAAATTTAAATTACTATGAGACATTGAAAATAAAAAGAAGCTTGAAATGAAATTTAAAACATGAAAAAGTTAAAAGAGTTGAAATACCTGATAACTCTAACAAGGGACTCCATCACAGTAATAATATCTTCAACATATTTCCAGAAACCGTCATTAAACATAAGTGCAACAAATTTAATGCCTTCAAGGGTCTTGGAATGTTTAGATGCCATCCACTTAGGTCCCAAGGACATCCTCTTCAAATTTATCTTTTTCTCAACTACAAATTGCAAAGATATGGAATTTGTTGCAAATCTAGTCACTGTAGGTCGAACAATTTCTTTACCTTAAGTGTATTTTCTCATGATGTTTAGGAAAATAGTGTGTTTGTATAGGTTTTTCGTTATGGATTTTTCCTTCTCCACAACCTCATGTATCCAATGAAGCTTACCAATGTCCTCAAGCATTAAATATATACTATGGGCAATACAATAGGTCCAAAAAACAGTGGGGTGCCTAATCTCAAAAAGTCTACCAACAACCATATAATTAGCTGCATTGTTGGTGACAATTTGTACAACATGTTCTTCTCCCACTTCTTGAACAACTTCCTCCATCATTTCACAAATAAGTTGTGTAGTCTTAACCTTGTCTGAGGAATCCACTGATTTGAGAAACATTCCTACAAGGAGATTTATTAAAGTTCTATTCCTTTGATCTGTCCATCCATCACTCATGATCGTGCACCCTGTTTCTACCCATGATGAACAAAACTCAGATAGCATAAGCATGACATCTTCAACACTTTCTAATAGAAAATTTGTCCTAATTCTCTCTAATGAAGGAGCTTTGAACCTTGGACCTGCAACAACAACTGCATTGATCATAGCTTGCCAATAAGGACTTGTGGCACAATGGAAAGGTATGTCTAAATAGTACCAAAAGTTAGCAATGGCCTTCCTTGCTTGACTATCAATATTTTTTTTCCAACTAGTGCTATCCAAGGTAGGTTAGGAACTGGGTTTTGTGCGGGGAGAAAAAAAGGTGTTTATGTTTCCACCTCCAATGTTGCATGCAGGAGGATTCATTTGGCCTTGAGTTTGACTTGGACTTGGAGGCATGTGTGGGAAACTTAGGAACTACATTGAGGATTCAATAGAGGGAGATGACAACGGGGTAGTGGAATAAAAATTGTCAACTCCAGGGGTTTCTATTTCTATTTTTTTTCTTTTCTTTCTTTGCATTATGCCAACTCAACATATTAATGGCTAAGGTTGCTTGGTGTTTGACATTTTTATCAACGTTTTCGCACAGACCTATATCATGGCCTGGTATTTGTGCAAGGTGGTACTTGAATCTATAAATGCCTCCACTACATTTCACTTTGCAAAATTTACAAAGGAGCTTAGGGTCTCCAAGAATCTTGTCTCAATAAGCCCAAGCAAAGTCCTTCTCCCTCGTCATTATTGTTGTTTTGGACTTGTTTTTAAATTACGACTTCTATTTAGATTTGGAGTTGTGCCTTCTATTTAATTTGGATCCTGTAAAATACAATAAAAATTTAAAATTTAAAATCCATATATAACTTCGCAAAAAAGAGGGTTGGTTTTAAAGGATATGAGGTTTTTTTAAGGATCAAAGAGGAGTCTGTCAAGCAACACAAGCACTTTTCCACCTAATATATCATTATGACCTTGAAACACAACTAGGTATATATGAGGAAATGCTACCTAAAGGAAATATTATCAACATATATTGCATTGTTATCTTGAATTTGCAAGTTTGTTTAGCATAAGACAACTGAACCAATACATTAATAATAGATTCTTGAAGAACAAAAATACCCAAAGTTGTGAATGCATGGTTAAAGCCTTTGAAGTTAGCAAGACATCGACCAAGGAAGGAATGCTTGATGACTTGGTCGATGGTTGGTATGAAACCATTTCTTAGTTCATTTTAGAAATCTATTTAAGCCCCATTTTTAGGGTTGAAAAGTCATAACCAAAGGAATATGCCGAACATTCAATTGCTGAACAATGAAACTTGAAACTTGCCATTGAAAACGACATTGAAACTTCAATATGGTAATATACATATTATTTAAGACAAGTGCCAATGTACCTCAATTATTGAATAGTGAAGTGGCTAATCCTAAAAGTAACACACATTGAAGGCGATGCACGACTGCCCGAGGGTCGATACGGAGTATGGATAGAGCACACATTGGCGACTGCCCGATATGGAGTATGGACTTAGGCTCACCTTGGTGGTTCCCCGATATTGAGTCTGGACTGTGTAATAGTGAGTAGTGATTGATTACTAAAGATATAGACGTATGAGTTTGGGCCATGAGAAATGAGAAATAAATTTTGGAATGACTAACGTTTAGTTTTTAGCAATGCAGCATACTTAAACTTGAAAAAATTGTGCTCGTCGAGTCAAGGCTGAAAATCAAATAAATTCGAATCAATTGTAGGCATCTGCTTTAATCGGCAAGTCTCAAGTCAAACTTGCATTGACCATGAGTTAAAATTGGTCAACATGAGTTTGACTCGCAAATATTTAGATCAGATCATTTGGAGAGCGAGCAGATTCTAACTCATGATTAATCACGATTGATCGGCAAGTCCTGTTTCACTGCTTGTAACTAAAAATAGGAGATTTTACAATTGAAACTAATTGTGAATTTTCTAAACTAAAATTGGCCCATTGGCATCATTTCATTGTGTGACTGGGCACATCAATGGAAGAGAATCATTTTAAATCAGGTTCATGGAGAAAATATTTTATGGAAGATGTTTCTTTTATGTCGAGGAAGACAATAATATTTTTTATTAAATTTGAATAACGATAGCATCTACTCTATATCTCCCGTATCTTTTTATTTTATCTCATGTAACTCATATAGGAAGTGGGGTGAAATTGGACATGTAGCATCAAGCTCCACTCCTTTTAATCCAAAGTTCTGCATGCAAACCGTTGTGTCACTTGCGCTGCGAAGCCTTCGCTGTAGAGTGTCGATTTAACACCTACCTCTACATGACAAAATCTACACATACCTTTTCACTTGATTTTTTCACCTTTTGTCCATCGTTTGTTTGGAGTCTGGGATAAAAAGCTCCACATACTTTTTTCCATTCCTCTATGTGAGTGTAACTTTGCACATTTTCTTTGCTTCAACCAATATCAAAAGCATTTGTCAGCTTCTTTCAAGGCATGAATACATGCTTCAATCATGGAAATTAGCAAAGTTTCTAAAGCAAAAAATAACCATGGAGTTATCCTTTTACATTTCAAATATTTTAGGATTCTATTAAGAGTTTTTTAGAGATAATTATTAACTGGCCCTCTACTTTTCCCTTTTCCTTAATATAAACTACATCTCTTATTACATTTCTAATCAAGATATTTACATCAAATACTGGATCAAAGGGCCAAGGACTTTTCATAAATGCTTCCTTGTCTAGTAGAAGAATAAATGGTCAACATGTCAGCTTGGCTCCAATTTCTTGGGAATTACTAATTGTTTTGAAAAATGACTACTCTTGTTTGAATCTAGAACTATGTTTAAGCTTTGAAAATTGATTTTCCTCCAAATTGATCTTGGAAAGGTCCTTACTAAAGGCTTCTCTATATCTCCTCCACTAGAATGAATGGCTTGTATGTTGAAAAGTATAACATAGCTCCCTTCTGAAAATCCTGATCATCCCATTGTCACCAAGAGCTCCTCCTTTTCCCCAAATTGGACCCAAAACAACATTTAGTACTTAATTATGATCCAACCTGAGAAATTTTTATTGACACTACAACTCAAGAGCTATTAAATTTAAAGTGTGCTAATATGATTCCTCATTATTTCATTGAATAAATATATTGTTTTTGAATTTGTCGTTTGTGCTTGTAGTATGTGGTACTGACTTTGTTTCACCTGAAAGGTTTTTTACTCTTGGACTATGAAAATTCTAGTAAGATTTAGGCCTTTTGTAGTCTTTGTACCCCATGATCATTTTTGCAAGATGTATGTCCTATGTGGAAATAAATAAACATATAGTTATTACCTCCTAAACTAAAGAAATGTTTCTTTTATTAGGTGTCATGTAGCGTCCTCTACAAATTGATGACGAATGGGACATAATATCCTATCCATCCCCATAGACTATAGTCCTACATAAAGGGGAAAAAACCCCAAAATGCCCATTGTTGGGCAATTTTTTGGGAAACTGGGCTTAAAAAACCCAAATTTGGGGTTTGGAGTAAGGTTTTCTTAATCACTTATGAATATGAAACCCCTATGGAAAATCTATAAATAAAGAAGGATTGAATTCATTTTGGATCACCAAGTGTGGATTAATTCATTTGTTCTTGAGCATTAGGTCTGATAGTTTTTGACCCATTCTATCTCTTGTCAATTGCGGTGGTGAAATATTCCACCCTAGTTGACATTCCCTTATTATCTCGTTGTTTGAGCACAAGGGTCTCTCGTTAGTCAGTGAATTCTGTTGGATATTGGTCTCTTTTCATTTTCTAGCACAAGATTTCTGTTAAAGGTGAATGAATTTGGAGGATAGTGCATGATAGCTTAGTCTTGTTTGGCATACACCTCTCTTGAAGGAAGCAACAAAGTTTCTGAGTCCTTAATATCTTGTTCTAGGCAAAGCACTTACCTTAGGCAGTGGATTTATTTCTGGCACCTAGAGTAGTGAAACTCTTTGCTTTATTTAGTTTTTGCATGCATAGTTAAAAGGAGCACTTTCCTAGTTATTAATTCTTAGCCTTAACTAAGGAAGCATGTTTTCATATCTTATATCATATTCACTAGCAACAAACTTTAATTTTCTTCTCTATCCATGCAAGGAAGGTGCATTAGGATTAGGAGTTAAGAAAGCTTAGACATTGTGTACATGTTTCCAGATTCATTATACCTTCCAGACTAAAGGAAAAGTGAATAGTGGTGTTTGAAATTTTTAGTTATTTCTTGTTTCAAAGAGTAATAAATAGTTATGTGATTTGAGTTTCAAATCTTTGTACTTGTTGTTACTTTCTTTAGTGGCATGTGCTTCCCTGTTCAGAACAAGGGGATTTTCTGTAGTATCTAGCCTCCAAAGCTTCTTCAACGTAAACTAAATATCAAATCATGGTCTCGTAATCCAAATCATCTAAGGTATCACCCTAGAGAAGTTCCAAAATAGACCAATGAGCTTTGATAGGCCAACTCCAACCCCATGTCTCTATACAAGTGTTGACATTACTGCTACAAAACTTATTCTGAAGCGTTGCATCCTACACCAATTCCTAAGATGGAGGCCCAAAGGGGTTCTAGAATGAGGCTCAACCTTCATTACCACATGTAATACTTTTTAAAGGGATCATTCACTTTAAAACATACCAATTTTTACACTTTCATAATTTGGCCATGTTCCTATCAATTTATAGTTTGTATTGAAAAGTTAGTCCTATTTTACATGTTTATTAAATTTAGGAACAATTATAGGTAAACTATAGCAAAATGACAACAAATTTGTGGGTTAGGTTGGTATTTCTCCAAATATTATCACACGTATATATAATCACACATTTTTTTTTAGATCTTGATTGGTTAAACAAAAAGGTTCGCTGCCTATGTAATTTTGTCCCATACCTCCACATCAACACTCATAGATAACAATATTCTTAATTCTTCATCTGTGTGCAGAGTAAGGTGTTTTTTGGTTTCTATTTTTGCTGGAGCGACCTCTGACAATACACCTTTTACCACATAGATGTTGTTGTTGGATAGAAATTTCTAGAGGAGTCTTACACCAAACATATAAATGGATATTGTATATCACAATAATAAGAATTAACATATAAATATGGGCAGATCCTAAACTATGTGTATTCAATCCATTAATGTTTCTTTCATGGCAAATTTCATTTCGCATAGTAGATGTGTTGTGGCACTTGAGTGTGTTCGGATAAAAAATTCTAAGGCCAAACCCGGATTTTCATGTGTCATTGAAATTCAACATATGCCTTGTTGACCTAAGAACTACTTGTAACTCATCTTAGGGTACTCATGTACAATATCACTCATCCCTCTTAACAAGTTACCAAGACAAGGCTCATCACATCTAACCTTGGTCTAAAACAACTAAGCAACACAATTTACATCTTGATATGCCATAACACTTGACATGTCTTAGAATGCCTTGGCACTATGTGGAATTCGTTAACATTCCCTACATTCCTTGGCATGCTTTGACACTCCCTAGAACACTATGGCACTTCTTGACATGACTTGGTAGTTTAGCATACCTTGGCATTCCCTAACATATAACCTTGTCACTCCCTCCTTAACACACCTAGAACTCATTGAAACTCCCTCTCACACACACTCTTATTCATTAATTTCCATGCATTTTGAACTAGTGCTTCCTTATATTTCCTTGACACCCCCTAACACTCCCTAGATCACCCTAGCACCTAACACATCTTGGCCTACCGCCTTAACACTCTAGCATTCCTTAGCACTACATAGTGTACCTTGTGTTTGGTCAATTTAGTGTGATCTAAATTTCTATTTATATTATCAACCCGGGGTTCGTAGACTGACTAAGTGAGGTGTACTATATTTACTTAGATAACCATTTTCTTAAGTTTTTGTCGTTTTAAGCTTTTTAGTTTATTTTTGGATTTTATTATTTTCTTAATGTGTGGTGATGAAAGTGAAGTGTGAAGTGTGTGTGGAGTGTGAATGGTTATGATTTCTATGCTTGAAAAATTCTCAAAAGAAAGCTTTACAATAACTGAAATGAAACCAATCAAAAAGAGAACTAATGGCAATGGCCCAGTATCCTTGCTGCTGAAAATGAAAAGAAAGCAAAAACTTGGAAAACAACTCAAACTAAAGTAAAGCAGCTAACTCACACTACTTGAGCTTTTTAGATCTTATGCCCCTTGGCTCAATCTACCTTGGGGAAGTAATCATGAGCATAACAAGCAATATGATATTTAACTGTTAAAGAAAATAAATTGCATAAGGAAACTAATCACACTACTTGGATTCTTCAAATCCTTTTCCCCTTAGCTCAATCTACCTTGGGGAAGTAATTATGAACATAACAAGCAATATGATAACTAAATATAAAAAGAAATTAATCACTCTACTTAGACTCCTTTAGTTCTTTACCGTTCAGCTCAATCTACTTTATGGAAAACAACTATGAGTAAGTAATATGACACTTAAATCACACCACCGTTAGTGATCTTCTGATCTCCTGCTGATATAGTCATTGACCACAGAAACAAATCATAAAATTATTAAGTATTATGACATCTAATTTAGCAGAAAAAGAAATAAACAAATAACAATTGGAAAAGGACAATGTTGAATGTAAATTGCAGAAAATAAAGGTTAGCAGGCAGGACAAGATGATCACATATGCCAAAAGTTATTAAAGAAAATAAAAGATTTCCCGCGCTACCTAAAAGGACCTGCAAAAAACACTGGTCGGTTTATAAAGACAAAGATATAAACAACAGAAATCATAAAGCAAAACATCTTATGTACAAACTAATGACAAAATAAAAGCATAAAGAAACTAAACAAATACTTTACAGGGCTTCAATATGCAGGGGCCCTCTGCCACTTCAGCCAATCAAATGATCACAAAACTATCTTCAGAAAGGTCTACTCATATATTCAAATCAGCAACATGTAAAACAGTGGGGTGGTATAACCAACAGCGTGCGGAAATTACATAATAGTTCAGAAATTCTATGCATCAAAAGTCTCTTTACAGCGTTTGAAAACGCGTTATTTATAATGTAAAAGTCCTACAGTTAACTAATCAACTACTTAGGCTATTAACTGCGTGCCATGGACACGTAGATCTCATGAGCCGAGATCTAGTTAATTGTCG
This sequence comes from Pinus taeda, assembly GCA_000404065.3. Lineage (NCBI taxonomy): Eukaryota > Viridiplantae > Streptophyta > Pinopsida > Pinales > Pinaceae > Pinus > Pinus taeda. The sequence continues at coordinate 309,360 of APFE031684337.1, forward strand.
TTATGCTTCTTAAATCCTAGAGTGGTGGGCTGTTAGATTCGTTGTTCAAAAACGATCCTCAGGTGTGTTGGAGCCTCCGTGAGCTGGGAACTAGGCCACGTATCATTCACGTGCCTTTAACAGTAACGTGCCACCGCTGGACTCTTCGGTTGGCCACGTCTTTGACTTAGGTTGACCGCAGCTTCAAAATGATGATTTGGCCGCTTCGAAGGGACACGATCCATGTACATGCCATATGGAGCTTGCCCATATGACCCGTTCCTTCAGAAGACACCTGGAGCACAGCCTTTAACAAAATGGTTGCGGAATCCTGTGCGGGCTGCGGAAAACTGTGCTGGCTGCGGAAATTGACAAGTTTCCGCAACTGCATGAACAAAAGACTAAACCAAACAACAGACATCAGTATAGTTAGAAAACCATATAAACAGTCCTTTTTAAACTATAATGCAATGATTCAACCACTGGATGAGTGAAGTGAGTGGAGTATGAGGGTTAAGAGGGTGTGTAGGAAGGTGCAAGGTTGAGGCTCAACAGTTGTATGGTCTCCACGCTGAATGTTCTGTTTTACTTTAACCTTTCATCGGATACACTTTAACTCGGCTAACCTGTCAATATCCTTTTACCTTGTTGTTTCACTTTTTACTGTACATTTATAATTTTACTGTGAATTTACTACAGTAAATCATTCATTTTTTCCCATCTTTCTTCATCTGGTAATTGGATATTTAGCATTTTTCTGTATATCTCTTCTTCCTCTGTATATTTGGCAAAAGTAGGCTTATTAATAAACAATTGTTTTATCTCATGCCGGAGGTAAAACAAGTTTTCAAAAGTTTGGTAAAACACTTTTCCTGTTGGCATGCCCTTCATGGACAAAGTGATTACCTGTTCTTTGGCCACTTCCCTAATCTTCTTGTTGTAATCTACCGGTGTCATTAACTTGTCATTTATAACTAAGGTATTAGGCAATCCGTTTTCTTTCAAAAGTTCAAACTTAGTCATGAACCTGTCAACAGCTAGTTGCATGTTCTGACCCTTATCTTCTAAATTCAACATCAAATTCCTCTTGGTGAGGACTCTTCTGAATTCCAAAATTGTACCTGTCTTGTCAGGTATCTCCAGTTCTTTCAGTTCATACTTATTCTTGGAGTTGAGGAAGTGGATGATCCTTGATGCTTCCTCTGGCATTTCTCCAAGTTCTGCTTTAACCCTTTCACTGGCTTCTGTAGCCTGCTTTATTAAATATATCTGCTCAAATATGACTTGGATGGATGGCCAAATATCATTGATAGACTCAATGATATTGGCCCACAGTTGCTCTTTAGCCTTACCTATATGCTCAGTCAATTTCAATTCTTTCTCCAAGCTTTTTATCCCTTCATTCATCCTTGTAGCCTTTTGTTGTTCTTCCTTATGCATGATCTAGGCAAGTTTGCAATCTATCTCCAAGTTGTGACTTTCTCCTTCAGTTTGTTCATCTCACTGGTCTAAATGGACATTTCTTCCATTTCTTTGACCAGCCTGTTTGCTTCTTCACTTGTGGAGGTTGTTATTGTTGATATTTTTGCTGATGTATTATGTGCAGATGTTGATAGTGTAGTGGCCATTAGAGCAGTGGGAGCTAATGTTGCTGCCAAAGTAGAAGGTACAGTTGTGGTCACTGTTGGAATGACAGTTGCAGGAGCATTATCAATGCTAGCTTGTTTGAGTTGGATCAAGCTATTCAACTCCTTCTCCATCTCCTTTAACTGAGCATTCAGTTGTAGCACTAAGTCCATCATTTCCTCATGATTGGTATCGCTTTCTAGGACTTCTTTTGTCTGTGGATGCTGCAAATGAGGCAACTTGAGTTGTTTATTGAGTCCTCATTCTTCTTCTTGATCAGTTTCTCTGTGGCTTTTACATCACTTGGGTCATGGCCTAGTTCAAAACCAAGTCCTCCAAGGACTTTATCCTAGTGTCTTTAGCCTGTGAAGAGGCTCTCTCCAACTTGAATTGAGTTGTTATATTGTATAATGAATCTTGTAGCTTGTAAGTAGCCATGGCCTTTGTTGTGAGGGTGGAGTAGATCATTTCTCCTTCCTTGATGTCAAATGTTGACATCAGTCTATTTTGGTTGGGTGGTGTGAGCTTTATGTATTGTGCATATGCTCTGCCTTCAGTCTCTCATTCCTCATCTTTATCTCTTTAAATCTGTCTTTGACGTCCCTTTCCTTGTCAGTTGGCCTAACATAAGAAGAAATCTCCATACTCGGTTGTCTATCTATCAACTGTGTATTGGATCTTGAGGGTTGTTGTGTCTCCTCTAATGCAGCTGCTTCTCTACCTTTCTATCTCATTGCCTCAGTGTCAATTTTTTCTTCTGATGCAATGTTATCCTCCTGTTCGAAGACAGGGTTCAATTTGGGCCTCTTGCTTGGCTCAACCATCTCATCAGTAGTCTCCATGGCAGAGCTAGATGCTTCATCCCTGCTCCTCTTAGGATTCTTCTCCTCATTTACTGGATTATGTATGACAGGAGGAATGTTTATTAGCCCTCCTTGTTCTAGAACCTGCAAGAAAGAGTTGTGATCAAATTGTCTTTCCAAATCAATAAGTGTGTTCTCTATATCCACAACAGTGTTGTCCATGTCAATCAAAGTGTTCTCCACCCACTCATCCTGGTTAGCATATTTTTCACTGTCAGGACTTGGGTGGTGGATGTATGTTGCCAACTTGACCTTGAGTCTGAGCTTGTTTATGACCCCATGAGGGTCATAGTGCCAGATGAAACTATTTTTGAATTTCATTAGCTGAAGTAACCTGTCGGCCTCTGGTCCAACTTCTCTTTTTTTGCAAATAAATGGGACCATTTGGTTCTTCACTTTGAACTGGGTTTTCTTCCTATAAGCTAGGAAGTTGATCTCATCAGAGCTGATGATTTTCCTGAAGTACACAAGAGAAAATACCCTCATAGGGAGGTATTTGGGCAACTTGTAGGGGGCTAGCTCACAGCCATAAATCCTGATCTCAATGTAGTTTGGTACAAGTACCAATCTCCCACCTTGTTGTTCTTGGATAATTGCAGAACCCTTTTAATCTCTGGGTCGATTCTAGGCTAAGTCTTAGAAGTCAGCATGTTCATGACTAGGTACACAAAAGAGTCTATGAAATCTTTGTAGGTGAATGAGGTGGAAAACTTGTGGACCAAGGGTGTCTAGTAGATGACTGATCTCTCCTTTCCCTTAGTGTCCAATATATGGATCCTCAAAGGGAACTTATCTATTTGGTAATACAGGAACATATGAAACAACACTGAAGAGTATTTGAAAACTCTTTCAATGGGCAGTCTAGTGAATTGTTCATGCATTCTATCTGCAATGAACTGGGCATAATCATACATAATGGCAGGAGGCTTGCCTGGAGCAAAAATTGATAACAAGACCATGATGACCTCATCCACATGCTCATCTGATGTGTATCCTAGGACGCATGAGAGCATAGTGATTATTTGCCTGCTAGTCTCTGAAAAAATAGTGGCAGCATAGGGTGGAATGTCTTTAGGAGTATGTCTCTCCTTAATGATGAAATACTGGAATATTTGTTTGATTTTGACTAGGTCAAGTGTGATGTATAGCTCCAACAAGTTTCATTGGACAAAGGAGTCAAATTAGGACTAGGCTGGATTTGCAGCATCTGGTTGATGGATTCAACAGTAATGGTGAATAATATCTCATGGTTTGGTGCCTCAATAGCCCTATGGCTTGGAACATAACAAGTATGTCAAAATTGTACTATGTATGGGAATGGGTGAACTTCTGGGAATGTATACTTGGGAAAATTGGATTCCCAAAGGTTAATATCATCAGCATGGTTTAGGAACCTATCCTTGGCCCAGCAGTGGATTCTCAAAAGGTCACCTAGGGTGGTTGTGTCTTTAATTTGAAAATCCATGTCGGCCAAGGCCAAATTGTCAATGTTGAAGTGAGGGGTTGAGACCGGTCTAACATCCAAATAGGTTGGGGTAACCATCTTTGTGATAAAATAAGGGAATTGGGTTTATACAACTTGTGAAAATGGAATCTTGGTAACTCTGATACAAGCATAGGGTATTAGTAGTTTGCAGGATAGGGGTTTTAAATTTTTGAGGGGAAATACTCTCAATTCAATGGATCTTATTAAATTCAATTAGTTATTTCTTGAATTTACTATATACTTTTGAATTTGAGAGGGTCATTCTGGTTATTTATCAAAATACATGGAATTTATGGTTCAGGTTGTAAACTGGTTCTGAATTATGGCTGCAGAGGTTTTTGTGGCTACAATCGTGAACTGGAGGGTTGAAATGGGTGTCCAAAGCTTCTTCGGGTTTCAATTGGTGGTCGGAACTGGTCGCAAAAGCTCGGGGGAGCAAGAGGGCTTAGAACTCTTTTGCAGAGAAAATGTGTGAAAAGAGTGAAAATGAGGGCCTGTGGACTTTTAACTGGGAATGGTTAGAAAATTGGTGGAGAAAGTGTTTTATGAATAGTGGATGGTTTTCACGTTGGGTGGGGAGGCTGTTTAGGGAGCCATCACACCGCTTTGGAGAAATTGGTGATATTTTCCCGAGAGCACACGGCCTAACGCAGTGCCACCACATAACGAGGGGGCTCGAGCAATACTGCACATATCGCGTGCTCTCAGGCCAGTAAAGGTCGGGAGATGCATGATATGGGTGAGGGTCATAAGATCTAGGGGTGGAAGATCCAACGACAATTGCGTGGTGGAGTTGCACGACTGGAGATGGGGGCGGGATTTAGTAGGGCCCATGGGTTAATTACACTTCAAATGTAATTTATCAACGTGTAATTTCGGTATTAAACTATAAAGCATGTTTATGGAATATAACGGGTAAAAGTGAAATTGCAAGGTTAGTAAAGTAATGCGGGGGGGATAATAGTTAGGATAAGGGGTTTTAGTGGGTTTTTTTAGGAAATTGAATAAAGGAAAAATGATTTTTACATGGGAAAAGGGTTTCACACTAGGAAAAAAGGGGTTTTTTGTGTAAGGGAATGAATTTAGATGGTAATTCGCTAGGAAATGTGTGAAGCCAAGGGGAAAGCATAAAAATGAATGGAAAAGGAGTTTTCATAAGAAATGAAGTAGTAAAAAGAGGAAATTAGTTAAGTATGTAGTGAGGGGTGAAATGGAAGGGGGGAAGTTAACCAAATGAACTTGAGAGCATCCTTTTTCTTTCACAATTTCTCCTGCACACTAAAACACATGATTAAAGATTATAGATGTGCTTATGCCTCAAATAGCTTGTATTTCTACAACTTTTCTTCTACTTACCCTGACATTTTTTCTTCACTTTTTTGGGTGCACTTAAGCTAGCAAACCACTTTCTTTCCTTTTCTTTTATGAAACAAACTCTCTACTTCTAACCTTATATCTTCTAAGGGCTCAGATTAAACTTATGAGATCCTTTTATTTCTCTACCTATCTACTAATCTACCAAGATTAAACTGTTTGGTCAAATTTCTATTCTCTCACTCTAAACATGAAATTCAAAGCATGAAGTAGTCAAAATTAAACAATTTGACTATCATGGGTTGTGGCATGTATGACAAGCTGCACACAACCATTATTTAAGACAGTAAAGTAAAGAGTAGTGGCACTTGGACTTGCACACTTTCATGATCTGTTTTTTGTTTGGGGTTCATATTTTCTCATTTTTTAATCTTTTCTTATTCTTTTTGTCCTTTGATATTTCTTTTAGGACATACCCTCTTTATATTTTTTAATTTTAATATGGAAAATATTTGCAGAAAGCAAAGGTATGTACAATATTACAAGACTTAACCTCATCCAATTCAAAATTATGAATCCTATCACTATAGGACTCTAACAATGGCTCCACATGAGGATGGCATTTCCTGGTGAAATGTCAAGAACTCTAAATATCAGTACCCTTTGAATTGTGACTATAGTTACCTTGTAAACTATCCTTCTATGATTTTGCATTATTGATACTTATGACAGTGAATCCTTCAAATCTCAGGGCCTTCTCTCCTAGCTTCAACTTCAAAGGATTACCATCCAATCCAATCTACACATTACAAGGTTATTTACAATGATGCAAAGTAAAGTGAACTATTGTGAGTCAGTGGAAAAATAATGCTTCAGCATCCTACAATTAACAGGTCCTCCTGGTAGATCCAATCCATCTATCTCTCTCAAGGAAAAGGAATTGTTGCCCGTGTAGCCATAAATGACATAAGGCCCTGCCACAAAAAATCAAATTTTTCATGCTTGCCTTTATCTTCTCTCCTTGAATCCCACTTAATGACTTTATCTCCTATGTAAAAATCATTCGATTTAGTCTTTTTATCAAAAACCTTCTTGAATTTGTCCTAGATTACCTGTGATTTTACATATACTTCATCTCTGGTCTATTGCAGGTGTATGATCTGATTTATTCTTCTCTAAATATCATTTGGTTCCACCTGTAATTCCTGGATGATCTTCATCACTAGCACTCCCAAGGATGATGGGAAAACTGCATCCATCCCATAAACCATCTAATAAGGTGATGTTCAAATGGATTTCTTGGTAGTCAGTCTATCTGCCCATAAGGTATTGACTAACTTCTTATTCCATTGTTTTTGTTATCTTCCAGCAATTTTTTAATGATATTGACCCAACTTTTGTTAGATGACTCTGCTAGTCCATTACCTTGACGGTAATAGGATGTGGGATGGCCAAGGGTGATGTGGTACTTTTTACAGAAATCTATCATTCTCTTGGATTTAAAGGCAGTTGCATTATTAGTAATGAGTTTCTGGGGACATTCAAATCTTGACAGAATATTACTCTCTAGGAAGGAGATTATGACAGTGTTTGTGGCTTTCCTAGAAGGTATGGCCTCTATCCATTTGGTAAAATAGTCAGTGGCTATCAGAATCCAATTATGCTGAGCTGAGGAGGTTGGGTGTATTTCTCCAATGAAGTCTAACCCCCATTGTTGAAATGGAATTTCAGTGGAAATTGGTTTAAGAGGCAAGGGTAAAATTTTTCTCTTTCCCTCAAATATCTAACATTTATGACAGGATCTCACATGTTTCTTAACATCTACAATAAAAGTAGGCCAGTAAAAACCATCCCTCAGGATTTTGTCAGCAATAGTCTTCCAGTACAAGTGCCCTCCACAATCCCTTGCATGAAACTCTTGCATGATTTTATCAACTTCATTTTTCAGTAAACAATTCAAAAGAATACCACTATTTTCTTTCCAGAAAATGCATTATCTATGATACAATACTTTAATGACTTCATCTTTAAAAATATAACTTTAGTTCTTTCCAAATTAGGAGGAGCTTGTAAATTTTGTAATACAGATATAATATCTGCATACTAGGGTGAAGTAGTAAAAGGTTCACTGATCGGTGGAGTCACCATCTCTTCCTGATCATCAATGGCACTATTGAAGTTTCTATCAAGGGCCTGACAGTTTGATTCAGCCATGAGTTTAGATAAACCTTGGCCTTTGATAAGCTTAGTTGACTTTATCTCATATTGTGGCAATCCACCTGCCTCTTTTCCCTTTAGGCCCATTTTGAGTCAAAATGTCCTCAACTAGAAAATTTGGAACATAAGCAATAATGTGAGAATACAGAATGTATACTCTGAAGTCTTTGATAGCCTTTACTAAAGCTAATGCTTGTTTTTCCATAGTATTGTATTTGAGTGTGGCATCTCTTAAGTATTTACTAAAAAATGCAAATGGTTGTTCATATCCTTGGTTGTTCTTTTGCAGCAAGATTGTTGCAATGGTGTGTTCTGAAGCAAAAGAAAAAATTATAAAATCCTTGTTAAAATCAGGACTTATTAGGACTGGAGTTTTGATTAAGGCTTCCTTGATGGCCTCAAAGGATTGTTTGGCCTCCAATGTCCATTTAAGTGTTGATTCCTTTCTTAGCATGTTATTTATCTCTCTAATCAGTTTTGTTAGATTTGAAATGAATCTCCTAAGGAAGTTTATCTTGCCTAGAAATGACTGTAACTCTCTAATGTTTCTAGGATGGGTAATGGTCAAAATGGCCTTTGTTCTAGCAGGATCTATTCTAATCCCATCTTTAGATATGATATGTCCCAACAGTTTTCTCTCTTCCAGACCAAAGAGTGTCTTTTTGGGGTTTAAAGAAATCCCAAATTTTCTACATTTGATAAATACTCTTCTCAGGTGGTCTAGGTGTTCATTGTCATATTTAGAGAACATTGTGATGTCATCTTGGTATACTACTAGGAAGTCATGGATCTCCTTGGCAAAAGCTATATCCATAGCTCTTTGAAATGTGGCACTTGCATTCATTAATGCAAAAGGCATCTTCAAATACATGAAGATACCCCAAGGAGTAGTAAATGCAATTTTGGCTTGGTCCTTAGGTTGAACTAAGATCTGGTTATACCTAGAGAATCCATCTAACAGAGAAATCATGGATGAGCCTACTACCCTCTGCAGGATATGGTCCATTTTTGGTATAGGATAGTTATCTTTTAGTGAGACCTTGTTTAAATTCCTGAAATCTACACAAAGTCTAATTTCACCAGTCTTTTTCCTAGTTGTAATTAAGTTTGAAATCCAGTCTGAGTATCTAATAGGGGATATAATTTGGGCATCAAACATTCTTTTAACTTCTTTCTCGGTAGAGGGCATAAGAACTAGGTTTATTCTCCTAAGTTTCAGTTTGAAAGGTTTATGATCTTCTTTTAGACGTATTTTTGTGTTGGATTATGCTGGTGTCATAAGATTTTAAGTATTCATAACTCCAGGCAAATACATCTTGGAACTCTTTAAACAGATTGATATATTTAACATTTTCACCTAGAGGTAAGGCTTTTGATATCTTAATGAGTTTTGGTTTATCCTCAGTCCCTATGTTAACCTCTTCTATGTCAGCTCTCAAAGGTTCCATCTTTGGTTTCCTAGCTACATCATTAGAGTCAAACAAATCTTCTAAAGGGACTAATCCCTTAGGCAAAAAAAATATTTTTCAAATTAAGAATCTCAGGATCATCATCCATTATTTCTTCAATCTCTACATTCTCTAAACTATTTATTTCTACTTTATTAAATTTAGTTGGTTTAGCTATATCCTAAATATTTACATCCAGGTTACTTTCTATATTATTGTCTATTGTACATTCAGTATTTATCTTACAATTATGAAATTCACCTTCACTGTTCATGAAATCGTAAATCTGAGAATCCTGGGAGAAAATATGCCAATACTTCAGGTTGTCTAGTATAATAGGCCTATGTCTGACTTCTGCAGTGTACTGATGGTTGGGTTGAAATGGCAATTTACATGTACTAGCAAAAGTGGCTAGACTGTGGGCCTGCATGTTTTGTTTTCTAGGAATGGCAGCAAAGTTTGTGTCCAGGAGGTCTTTGATCAAGTCTAGAACAATATCCCTATATCGACCAAGTCTAGGATTGTTCACAGAGTATTCAACATTAATCTGTTTAATAATTAGCTCTAAGTCTCCCATGATGGAAACTCTTTTGGCTCCCAGTTTCCTAACCAATTGTAACCCTAGAATTAGGGCTTCATATTTGGCCATTTTATTGGTACACTTGAAGTTCAATCTGAAAGCATGTCCCTCAGCATGATTACTCTCCATATTATGGATCCACACTCCTGCACTAGCCCCTAACCTATTGACAGACCCATCAAAGTCTAGATGCCATAGTGACTCATGAAATATGTTCTCACTGTCAGTTGTTTTGTATTTCAGGTCTTTGTTTGTGATTTCCTTATTATCATTTTCTGCATTGTACAAGATAAAAGAGTCTGTATCTGAATGCATGGAGTATATGGGAAAGTCTTGTGGGTTTTTCTCACTACTCACCATGTATTTCATCAAGGTCTCTCTATATAATTTTCTTGGTTGGCCAAAAACAGATATGGTGGCATAAGACATATCTAACTGCAAGGATCCTTGCAGTTTTGCTCCCCATGAGTGAGATCGTAGCATTCCATATTTTTGTGGGATGTATGCAACTAAAATGTCCATTAGAATACTCTTTTCAAGGCACTAGACAAGAGTTACACATAAATCCTTTATCAAGCCCAGATATTTAACTTGGCTGGAGTCAAAAGAAAACAAATCCTTATATGGCCTGGTAATGTCTAGGTTCAGTCTTTCCATTATTGCCTTTGGCATCAAATTATGAGATGCCCCTGAGTCCAAGATAGTGCTATGCAATATTTTGTCATGAATGTTTAGGCTAATGTAAAAAGGAGGAACTTCCCCTTGCTAATGAATACCATTGGCCTCAGGGCCAAATAATAATTCAAGCTGATCATCATTCAAATTAACAGAATCCTCTCCCTCCCCTATGTTTAAAGTTTAGTTATCTATGACCTATAAGATTCATTCTTTACTAGTTCGGTCAAGGGAACTAATATCTTTAATTTTGTTATTTCATTTTTGATGTTGAAAGGGAGCTGAGGTTTGTTTGTTTGATTTAGATCTTCCTTAATATGTGCAGTTTGTGTGTCCCTATTCTGTTTCTCAGTATTAGGCATTTCAGTCTGTGTTTCTACTATTTCGCCTTGATTACTCTTGTTTTGATTGTTTTGTCTTTGTTTGAGTTTCAGTGGAGGTTATATCTACAATTTTAAGGGTTGAAGTCTCCGGTGTTCCCATAGGGAGGATTTGTAACACTTTGTTAACTGGAGCTTCTTTTATTATCTTAGTCTGGGTCTATATGGATCTTTTAATGGGAGTCTTGTTATTATTTTTACTTCTCAAGCTATATTGTTTGTGTACCTCATATATAGCCAACTCATATCCTTGTTTAAAACCGAAGAATTCACCAGATTCTAACTGCAACTGCTGCAGCATATATAACTCTTGTTCTTCTTGAGTAAGAAAAATTGTGTCTTCCTCTTTGGTTTCTAGTAAGTTTATATGGGTATCATCCTCCCCTTCTTGGTTCTGTGAATCCTCAACATAGTTTTCTTGGAAGGGAGGCCTAAGATTTTGAGCTGGTGTAGCATTCTTTCCAACATTAGGGTTCTTCCAAAAATTTAGGTTTCTTGTTGGGAGTTGTTGTTGTTGATTCTCCCATTGATTTTTCCTCTCCATGTTTTCTAACTTATCCATTATTCTCTATAAACTCTTAGCTAAAATATCTACTTTTCCATCTGAAGTGGATGCTTCCTCTTTAAATACAACTTTCTTTTCATTTCTCATTCGGGCTTTCTTAGCTAATAGGTTAGCCTCTACACTAACATCATTTCTTTGCATTTGTTCAAGTGTTTCAAGATTTCTTTCCCTTAGCTGGTATGACATGTCAACATCAAAACCATCAGGGAACTTAATTAATGCTAGGTGGAGGCTTAATATTGGCTGGAATTGCATTGTAGATACTATTGAACCTAGTGCAATAGTCCTGAACTGACTCATTAGGATTTCTTCTAATTTTTCATATTCAGAAAGTATTTGCAATGGGTTTTTCTTTCTCTCTCATTTATCAATGAATAACCTATGAAAATTAGCTAAGTCTACAATATGGTTGGCAGGAAAGGCTTTGAACCATTTCTTGACATCCCCAGTTAAAGTTTGGGCAAACAACCTCATTTGGACATCTGCTTCATCTATCTCATGCAACTCAAAAATGTTAGACATCTTGTTTACATGCTACTGGGAAGTGTAATGACCAGTAGCATCAAATAATAAGATTTTACTTTGATAATCTGCGGGCATGGCATGGAGCTATGCAGGTAAAACAAGAGGTGCATATCGGTTTGCCATTGCTGTGATTTTGGCTTGACTAGGGGGTAAAGTTGTGGTTCTTGAGGAAGGACTTGAAACTGATGGAGGTGAACTAGATGATGATGAGGATGGTTTATTAATAACTAGTTTAGGTGATTGGATTGTGGTAGATACAATTGGTGAAGTTGTTGTAAAAGAAGGCGTACTTACAGTGAGTAAAGTTTGTGCAGAAACTCCAAGGGCACCAGTAGTAAGGGCATTTGTTTCAACAGATTGTTGAATGTAAGAATCACCTATATTACTTATCAATTTAGAAGCCCAAGCTTCTATCTTGTCAAAAGTCTCAACGACAAATTTATCTAAATCTGAATGAATAATCCTTTTTGATTCAATGAGTTGAACAAACTCAGGGTCTAACAATGTTTCATGGATTGCATTCTCATATTTACTTCTAAATAATGAGAGTTCAAATGACAAATCAAAAGGGATGTCCTCTAAAGTTGACAGCTCCTCAAGGAGTGAATTGGCTCTAACTAACCTGTTACTACTGGCTTGAGTTTCTATTGTTTTGGGTTGTCTTAAAATTCTCTCTGGGCCATCAACTATAATTGCAGGGTCTGGATCTGGGTTTGCCCTAGTATATTGAATCTTCTTGGGAGCCAAAATTTCTTTTTTAACTGTTTTTATGAAATTTTTCAAAATTTACTTTAGAAAATGACCTTAAGGTGCTCAAGATTAAATTTAAGGTTTCCTCAAAGTTTTATGAGACAGGGGATCGAAGTCCCCAGTATGGTCGCCAGAAATGTTATCACTATGATATTTCTTTTGAAGTTAATGAAGAAAGAAAAGTCAAAGGCAACCACAAACCACTTTTGGAGATGAGCACCTAGCCTTCCTGATGCTCAGAGAGGGCTCTCTCTTTATAATTTTACTTTGTTTTAGTTAATATGATTTTAGGCTAGTTATTGCTTACACTGGGGTTTTGTTTTGAAATTGGGTGGTGGGATCACTTTACTTAGATGAAAAGAGGTTTGCTTCTACCATTAGGCTATGGAGTCTAATGTCAGAAGAACAAGACTGGATTCAGTTCTAAAAACAGTGTCTATAGGGAAAGATAGATGAGTTACTACAAATCTCAAAGGCTAAATGGTGGAAGGGTTTCAAATCAGATCTAGGGAGCAATTAAGGGTTCCCTAGGTCGGACTTTGGAAGGAATGAAAGAAGTCGACTGGGATGGAGAGCAATTAAGGGTTCTCAAATCTAAGTATCAGAGGAAAACATGTAAATGACTAACTGTGCAAAACAAAGTGTAATTAAACAAATTCTGAGTGATATTTCCAGCTAATTCATTCGAATTTAGAACACATTTAAGATTATGAAACACATAAGAAGTTAACAAAATCACACAAAGAAAGTACTTCACTGCAAATGGCTGATCTCATGAATCCTGTAGCCAAATTCTTTTATTACTTGCTCCAGTCTGTTGACTTGAAAATGGTACAATCACCCTTAGGTTTTCAGATCAAAATAACTCTACAAATGTAAAATAATCCACCATAACACTTCAAATTTTGAAGTATTTATACAAAAGGAATTACAAAATATCTTAAACTTCTTTCAGAACTAATCTAGGAAAAAAGGAATATCTTCTTGCAAGAAGATAGAGACAGCTATTGAACTGTTGCTTGTTGTCCCTATTATTAAGGTTCTCTTGGCTTTGCTCTTTGATCTTTTGCCCTTTATGCTGCTTGGCTATATGGTCTTCATGTTGGATGTTCTGTTTTACTTTAACCTTTCATCTGATACTCTTTCATCTAATACACTTTAACCCAGCTGACCTGTCAATATCCTTTTACCCTGCTGTTCCACTTTTTACTGTACATTTATAATTTTACTGTGTATTCACTACAGTAAATCATTTAGTTTTTCCCATATTTCTTCATCTGGTAATTGGATATTGAACATTTTTCTGTATATCTCAATCTGCCTCTGTATATTTGGAAAAAGTAGGCTTATTAATAAACAAGTGTTTTACCTCATGCAAGAGGTCAAACAAGTTTTCAAAAGTTTGGTACAACACTTTGCCTGTTGGCATGCCCTTCATGGACGAAGTGATTACATGTTCTTTGGCCACTTCCCTGATCTTCTTTTTGTAATCTGCCTATGTCATTAACATGTCATTTATAACTAAGGGATTAGGTAATCCCTTTTCTTTCAAAAGTTCAAACTTAGCCATGAACCTATCAACGGCTAGTTGCATGTTCTGACACTTATCTTCTAAATTCAACATCAAATTCCTCTTGGTGAGGACTCTTCTGACTTCCAAAATTGTACCTGCCTTTTCATGTATCTCCAGTTCTTGCAATTCATACTCATTCTTGGATTTGAGGAAGTGGATGATCCTTGCTGCTTCCTCTGGTATTTCTCCAAGTTCTGCTTTAACCCTTTCAATGGCTTATGTAGCCTGCTTTATTAAATCTATCAACTCAAATATGACCTGGATGGATGGCCAAATATCATTGACAGAGTCAATGATAGTGGCCCACAATTTCTCTTTAGCCTTACTTATAGGCTCTGTCAATGTTAGTTCTTTCTCCAAGATTTTTATCCTTTCATTCATCCTTGTAGCCTTTTGTTGTTCTTCCTTATGCATGATTTGGGCAAGTTTGCAATCTGTCTCCAGGCTTTTGACTTTCTCCTTCAGTTTGTTCATCTCATTGGTCTGAATGGACATTTCTTCTATTGCTTTGACCAGCCTGTTTGCTTCTTCACTTGAGGAGGTTGTTGTTGTTGATCCTGTTTCTAATGTAGTATGTGCAGATGTTGATAGTGCAGTGGTCATTGGAGAAGTGGGAGATAATGTTCCTGCCAAAGTAGAAGGTACAGTTGTGGTCACTATTGGAATGACAGTTGCAGGATCATTATCAATGCTAGCTTGTTTGAGCTGGATCAAGCTATCCAACTCCTTCTCCATCTCCTTTAATTGATCATTAAGTTGTAGCACTAAGTCCATCATTTCCTCGTGATTGGTCTGGCTTTCTAGGACTTCTTTTGTTTGTGAATGCTGCAAATGAGGCAACTTGAGTTGTTTCTTGAGGGCTGGTATGTCCTCATTCTTCTTCTTGATCAATTTCTCTGTGGCCTTTACATCACTTGGATCATGGCCCAGTTCAATAACCAAGTCCTCCAAGGACTTTATCCTGGTGTTTCTAGCCTGTGAAGAGGCACTCTCCAACTTGAATTAATTTGTTATATTATCTGATGAATCTTGTAGCTTGTAAGTAACCATGGCCTTTGCTGTGAGGGTGGAGTAGATCATTTCTTCAGCCTTCTTGTGAAATTCTATCTGATCAATGGGATGAACATCCTTGGCCAACACCTCAAAATTTGTCTTCTTGTAATCTGCTGAGGTCTTTGGTTGTTGTATGGTGGGCTGCAAGAATGAGACTTGCATTTTCCTTCTTTTATGTCAAATGTTGACATCAGTCTAGTTTGGTTTGGTGGTGTGAGCTTGAGGTATTGTGCATATGTCTCTGCATTCAGTCTCTCATTCCTCATCTTTATCTCTTTAAATATGTCTTTGATGTCCCTTTCCTTGTCAGTTGGCCTGACATAGGAAGAAATCTCCATACTCGGTTGTATATCTATCAACTGTGTGTTGGATGTTGAGGGTTGTTGTGTCTCCTCTGATGCAACTACTTCTTTACCTTTCTGTCTCAGTGCCTCAGTGTCAATTATTTATTCTGATGCAATGTTATCCTCTTATTCAAAGACAGGATTCAATTTGGGCCTCTTGCTTGGCTCAACCAGATCATCAGCAGTCTCCATGGCAGAGCTAGATGCTTCATCCCTACTCCTCTTAGGATTCTTCTCCTCATTTACTGGAGTCTGTATGACAAGAGGAATGTTCATTGGCCCTCCTTGTTCTAGAACCTACAAGAAAGAGTTGTGATCAAATTGTATTTCCAAATCAATAAGTGTGTTCTCTATATCCACAACAGTGTTGTCCATGTCAATCAAAGTGTTCTCCACTCACTCATCCTGGTTAGGATACTGTTCAATGTGAAGCCTTGGGTGGTGGATGTATGTTTCCAACTTGACCTTGAATTTGAGCTTGTTTATGACCCCATGAGGGTCATAGTGCCAGATGAAACTATTTTTGAATTTCATTAGTTGAAGTAACCTATCAACCTCTGGTCTAGCTTCTCTGTTGTTGCAAATAAATGGGCCCATTTGGTTCTTCACTTTGAACTGGGTTTTCTTCCTATAAGCTAGGAAGTTGATCTCATCAAATTTGATGATTTGCCTGAAGTACTCAAGAGAAAATACCCTCATAGGGAGGTATTTGGGCAATGTGTAGGGGGCTATCTCACAGCCATAAATCCAGATCTCAGTGTGGTTTTGGTACAAGTACCAATCTCCCATCTTGCTATTCTTGGCTAATTGCATAACTATTTTAATCTATGGGCTAATTCTAGGCTAAGTCATAGAAGTCAACATGTTCATGACTGGGTACACAAGAGTCTAGAAATCTTTGTAGGTGAATGAGGTGGAAAACTTGTGGACCAAGGGTGTCCAGTAGATGACTGATCTCTCCTTTCCCTTGGTGTTTAATTTCTGGATCCTCAAAGGGAACTTATCTGTCTGGTAATACATGAACATATGAAACAACACTGAAAAGTATTTGAAAACTCTTTCAGTGGGCAGTCTAGTGAACTATTCATGCATTATGTCTGCAATGAAATGGGCATGATCATACATAATGGCAAGAGGCTTGCCTGGACTGAAAATTGATAAGAAGGCCATGATGACCTCATCCACATGCTCATCTAATGTGTATCCTAAGATGCATGAGAGCATAGTGATTATTCTCCTGCCAATCTCTGAAAAAATAGTGGCAACATAGGGTGGAATGTGTTTAGGTGTATGTCTCTCCTCAATGATGAAATTCTGGAATATGTGTTTGATATTCACTGGGTCGAGTGTGATGTACAGGTCCAACATGTTTCTAATGGACAAACGAGTCAGATTAGGACTAGGCTAGATTTGCAACATTTGGTTGATGGATTCAACAGTAATGGTGAATAATATCTCATGGTTTGGTGCCTCAATAGCCCTATGGCTTGGAACATACCAAGCATGAAAAAAATGTACTATGTCTAGGAATGGATTAACTTATGGGAATGTATACTTGGGAAAATTGGATTCCCAAAGGTTAATATCATTAGCATGGTTTAGGAACCTATTCTTGGCCCAACAGTTGATTCTCAGAAGGCAGTCTGGGGTGGCTGTCTTTAATTTGAAAATCCTTGTCTGCCAAGGCCAAATGGTCAATGTTGAGGTGAGGAGTTGAGACCAATCTGACATCCAAAGAGGTTGGGGCAGCCATCTTTGTGATAAAATAAGGGAATTGGGTTTTGTTGGTGCCTCGAAAATCGCTGCAACAACATTGGGGGATAACCACCCGGTCCGGACCTTGAAAGCAGCTCCTTTTCCGTTTGGTGTGGTGGCTCCGACTGGTTTAACTAGGTCCAGTTACCTTCTCCCTATTGCTATTGGTTTATGATGTGTCTTTTCCTACCAATAGACAGGGATATCAGATCACTTCTCCTTGCTGATCAGGCAAGAGAATGATCCTTAAGCTGATTTGGGTTCAGCCAAGCCACAACTAAATTTTTGCCTCCTTGAAGAGGGGACTTAACAGAATGTATAATTTACTCTAAATGCAAGCTTATTCTATGATGCAAGCAAAAGAAACTAATCTAAATCCTATCTTAATTAGGCAGATATAGATCTAACCCAACTAAGAGCAAGATAATTAAAGTATTGGAATTTAAACATGTCTTGTTTATAATGAATATCAAGTTAATGAAGTAGTTCAATTAACTGATATTATGGTTACCAAAACACATCCTATTGAGACCTCTTAACTGAAATAATAAACCAACAACACTTACGAAATAGTTCACATAAATGATATTGATTATCAAATCAATATATCAAATAATTGAATAATGACATGTGGAAATAGTTCACAACACATTACCATTCAATAAATCAGTTTCATAAGACAGATTTCAGAGTAAGCAGTTACTAAAAAATGAGAAATTAATCCATAAAAAACAGAGATACATAATAACAAGATTGAGACAAATACTCATATTGACATTAGTGCACAAACATGAATAAAATGACACATTCCTATCACCATAAAATCAAAACTGATATTTGAAACAGTAGTATTAGAAATACCAATTTATTGCATCCATTTTTCTGTCCTTAGTCTCCAACATCCCTTTACATTGCTTTGAATTTCTGCCTTCAAAACTAGAGCCACAATAGTGCAAACTCTGCCCCTCACACATAATTCAAGATACAAAGGGAAAATCCTCAATAATCCCCAGATCTGAGATTTTCTCTCCTCTCTCCTACAACTCTAAATTCCTATTGCAGTAGTGCTTTCAGAAGTCTAAAATTGCAGAGGAGAGCAGCCCCTATTCTATTCTGTCATCTCTTATTTATAATATTTGTGAAGGAATTTTGGAGAGGAGAGTTTGTTCAAGAGAAATCTGCTAAATCTAATTTTACTCGCTCATAATTCCAATCTTTAATTGTTGTAGCATTCTCATTGCTTGAAATCCTTTTCTCCATATCTTTTTCACTGTTTTTCTGCAAGAAGAAATCAAAATCTATTAAAATGTAACCACAAAATCAAAATAGCATTGCTGGCCTTTAAATCAAATTCAATTAAATTCTATTCAAATAAATAAATGCAAATAAAATATAAAGTTTCTCTTGATGCCTAGGATGGTTTAATTGGCTAGAGATATGATTAACCAATGGATCCGCAATTAGAAGAGGCTTTAGATAAATGAAATTGAAGAAAATAACTCAAAAATTGATTTTGTTTTCAAAATTCGGACCCTGATCTTCTGCCTGATTTTTGACCCAATAAATTATTAAATCTGTTAGTGAAACCTCTTCAAAAATGTTCTCCTTGATTTTTTCTTTCCAATGAGCCGTCCTGGGCCTCATTTGGCCAAGTATAACTCAATTTATGGGCCTCCAAAATTGATGGATCAAATCTGGCATGAATCTGGAAATTCTGTTGCTGGGCTAAAAATCAAAATTCTCATTAAAAATTAAATCCTAAATTATAATTCTAATTATCTAATAATTAATTGTAATTTAATTATTAATTATGAATTGAACTAATTAATTAATAAAATATTATTAATTAATCTAACTAATTAATATCATTAACTATTTATAACTAATTAAAATTAATCTAAATCATATTTAAATTTAATCTATTTAAATTAATTATATTATATATATTAATTAAGTTAATAAATATTATTTATAATATTAAATCATCTCTACACTATGGCATTTTACATACCTCTTCTCACTTATTCAAACCAACGTAAGTGTGAGTGAATTTCGAAATTCAAACCAACGCAAGTGTTATACTAGTTATGCTTTAATGCCCCTAAGCCTTTTAACTTTCGCAATTTGCATATCGCATCGGGAGGATGGGTAATGAGGTTTTGAAAATGGTCAAGCGAAATTCCCCGATGCGATATCGCATCGGGAGAAAGAGGGATATCGGCATATCGCATCGGGATGATGAGAGATATCGAAGTTTTTAAAAATATGTCACATAAAACTTCCGATGTGATAAAAACAATTTTATTATATGTTTTTTTTGTTTTAAATTTTAATTTAATTAAATTAATTATATATTTAATATATTAATTAATTTAAAATTTAATTTTAAAACATGAATTTTATTTTGGTATTTCTATGAAATTTAAGTTTCTAAACTACAGCCGCTCTTAATAAAAGTAAAAATATTAAACTACAGCCACTCTTCGTTTGGGTTTTCGAATTAGGATTTGATAAGAAATTAGAGTGAATTCTTAAAATCTCGATAATTAATGATTTCGCTGCATAACTAATAATGGAAAAATGTTAGTAAGAAGTAGCTAGGGTTAATATTTAAAATAAATGCACTATTGAGCTAATTTATTTACAAAGTGCAATATTCTACATTTTATGCATTTTTAACCCAGGCTACATCAATAATCAGACTTTCAAAGGAGTGTCACTTTCAAACCAGTTAACCAAATGAGGCGAAACAAGCGTCAATGAGAAGCTTATAAAAAATCGACTCTAACAAAGCAATCAAAATAAGAATCCAAAGAAAACAAAAATTAACGAAAGCGTAGGGCAATTAACTAAAATAAAAATCCAAAAAGGTGCTTAGCCAAAAATTTTATAGAAAGGGTCCCCATTATTCGAAGTTAATGGGGGGTGTTGTGTTTTTACCACAA
Source organism: Pinus taeda (assembly GCA_000404065.3). NCBI lineage: Eukaryota > Viridiplantae > Streptophyta > Pinopsida > Pinales > Pinaceae > Pinus > Pinus taeda. Next base: position 329,438 of record APFE031684337.1, read on the forward strand.
CAGGTTTATACAACTTATGAAAATGGAATCTTGGTAACTCTAGTACAAGGATAGGGTATTAGCAATTTGCAAGATAGGGATTTTTGGTTTTTAAGGGGAAATACTCTCAATCCAAATTCAATTAGTTATTTCTTGAATTTACTGTATACTTTGGAATTTGAGAGGGTCATTCTGGTTCTCTGTCAAAATACCTGGAATTTATGGTTCAGGTAGCAAACTAGTTCTGAATGATCGCTGTAGAGGTTTCTATGGCTTCAATCATGAACTGGAGGGCTGCAATGGGTGTCCGGAGTTTCTTCGAGCTGCAATTGGTGGTCGGAATGGGTTGCAAAAGCTTGGGGGCGCATGGGGGGATTAGAACTCTTTCGTAGAGAAAATGCGTGAAAAGAGTGAAAATGAGGGTTTGTGGGATTTTAACCAGGAATGGTTAGAAAATTGGCGCGGAAAGTGTTTTATGACCAATGGATGGCTTTCGCATTGAGTGTGGAGGCGGTTTAGGCAACCATCGCATCGCTTTTGAGCGATGGGTGGTATTTTCCCGAGAGCACACGACTTAACACAGTGTCACCATGTAACCTCAGGGGTCCCAAGCAATACTGCACATATCGCGTGCTCTCGGGCCGGTAAAGGTCGGGAGATGAATGAGCACAATATGGGTGAGGGTCGTAGGATCTGGGGGTGGAAGATCCAACGACCGTTGCATGGCAGAGTTGCATGGTGGGAGATGGGGGCGAGATTTAGCGGCGCCCAAGGGTTAATTACACTTTAAATGTAATTTATCGACATGTAATTGTGGTATTAGACTGTAAAGCAGGTTTATGGGATATAATGGGTAAAAGTGAAATTACGGGATTAGTAAAGTAATGCGGGGGGGGAATAATAGTTAGGATAAGGGGTTTTAGTGGGTTTTTTTCGGAAAATTAATAAAGGAAAAATGATTTTTACATGGGAAAAGCGTTTCAACTTAGGGGAAAAAGGGGTTTTTTGGGTAGGGGAATGAATCTAGATGGTAATTCGCTAGAGAATGTGTGAAACCAAGGGGGGAGGGTAAAAATGAAGGGAAAGGGGGTTTTCATAAGAAATGAAGTAGTAAAAAGGGGAAATTAGTTAAGTATGTAGAGAGGGGTGAAATGGAATGGGGGAAGTTAACCAAATGAACTTGAGAGCATTGTTTTTCTTTCACAATTGCTCCTACACACTAAAACACATGATTAAACATGATAGATGTGCTTATGCCTCAAATAGCTTGTATTTTTGCAACCTTTCCTCTACTTACTCTTTTACTTACCCTAACATTTTTTCTTCACTTTGTTGGGTTCACTTAAGCTAGAAAACCCCTTTATTTCCTTTTATTTTATGAAACAAACTGTCTACTTATAACCTTATATCTTACCTTATATCTTACAAGGGCTCAGATTAAACTGATGAGCTCCTTTTATTTCTCTACCTATCTACTAATCTGCCAAGATTAAACTGTTTGGTCAGATTTTTATTCTCTAACTATAAACATGAAATTCAAAGCATGAAGTAGTCAAGATTAAACAATTTGACTATCATGGGTTGTGGCATGTATGACAAGTTGCACACAACCATTATTTAAGACATTAAAGTAAAGAGTAGTGGCACTTGGACTTGCACACTTTCATGATCTGTTTTTTGTTTGCGGTTCATATTTTCTCATTTTTTAATCTTTTCTTATTCTTTTTGTCCTTTGATATTTCTTTTAGGACATACCCTCTTTATATTTTTTTAATTTTAATATGGAAAACATTTGCAGAAAGCAAATGTATGTACAATATTACAAGACTTAACCTCAACCAATTCAAAATTATGAATCCTATCACTATAGGACTCTAACACAATCCATAATGATTTTAGATGCAAATAATATGTTTAACTAATTCATTTTGTGGTGAGCATTTCCAAAATGGTTTGCATGTAGTTTAATAATCGTAGATTCATCTTAACTCTGAATCTACCAAGTGTCAAGAGGATCAAATTTCTTTTCATTTTGTAAGTGGTTTTCACTTAAAGAGATTTGATCCCTTTTGGCATCAGAGTTAAGATGAATCTAGATGGTTATATATATACACACGCACACCATAAACATGGGTTGTCAAAACCTCTCGGGTAAATTGAATATTTTACCTAAAATTTATTTTAATTATTAATTTTATTTTATTTTCAGGCAGGACAAAAGATTACAACACATCTCTTTCATACTGGGCGACGCAATCAAGTTAAGGAGAATGTAGATGATTTATGGAATCAAGGGGTTGAATATTTTGGAAGAGGACATTGGTGGATAGAAGTTTTAACTCAATTGCATATCATTACAGTTAGAATGTAATTCTATTGCAAATTTCCTAAAGACGAACTAATCCCATCATTTCATTAGATTATTATTATTAGTTATTTATTTATTTTGATATTTGCTTATAAAAATATGAGAGATCGTGTATTTTGTATTGCTTAAAATGAGTTTTGAATGTATAAAACTCAAAATTAAAGCTATTCTCTAATCTCTCCTTTGTTTCCTTTCTCGGCTTACTTGTCTTTAATTTTATTCTATGCATCTTGTGAAGTGTGGTCGCTCCATGATGTTTTTTCTTATCCTTGGTTTGATTTTGCTCTAGCCAACCTAACCAAAGTCGCTCCAAGTCCTCAACTCCTCTGCCTAATCCCCTGAGTGGTTCTACTCATTTTGTTTGTTCCTCTTCAATCTTACCCTACCTGTCATTCTGCTAGTCTCCTCGAACTTGGGGCCAATATGGTCTTCATAAAGTTCTTTCCCCTAATTATATCTTTCCTCAATGATGGAGAGAGGAGTGTTATGCCATCTATGCTCAATTGTAGTAACAATAATCATTGGGTGGAGATAAAAAGGGAAACAAGCCTTTCCCTGCTCTCAGATTATTGCCTCCATATGTCAACCATTCTCAGAAGAGTTCAGACCCAAAGGGCTCCATCAAAGCTAATAACATCAGCTTCCAACTAGATCAGCATAGATCCATCTTAAATACAGATCTAACATGAGCTAAGAGGAATCTAATTTCTTCACTTGCAATTTTTTTTATGAGTAGACATTATTTAAATGTTTTGTATAGTTATTCAAATTCATTTTATTATTTTAGATTTTTTTTAAAACTTATTTTAGACATGAGCACAATTTCAACTTTGATGAAAGATGGACGGGGTTACACATTATACTAGGTTGTAGAATGAGCCTTTCAGCTCAATGAAATTCCAATCCAAATAGAAGAGACCCCTCTAGAAAACTCTAAAACAAATGAAAAGTAAATTTTGTTTTTTAATAGATCATTTGTGATGCTTTATAAAAAATGTAAAGAGATCAATAATGTTGTAAATCCAAAAATGATATATCTAAAATGTAATCACTTAAAAAAAATAAAAATAATAACCATAAAACCAATGTTTCCAAACAACAACTATGCCATGTAATATCATTGAATTTTATACTTGTGTCTTTTTATTTCAATCTATTCTTAATTCCCTATATATATCAATTTCCTCGTAAACTTTGAAGACACTCGCAATATATAAATCATAAAATTCAAATTTACCATTTCAAAGAAATCCCAAACACTGATTTTCAAACAAAATTAACTTATAAATTATTGACTAAAAAAATCAAAAACTTCACACAATTAGAATACACACCCAACTATTTCCAGAATTTACAATTTAGATAAAGATGGGTTTTTACTCCGTGTAATTAATTGTGTTTGTTATTTAATCAATTTCTTTATGGTTGATACTTAAAGTTGGAAGTTATGGCCAAACAACGCTGACACCAATTTAATGTTGGGGTACAATCATGTCTTACATATGACTTGGTATGGAATTGTTTTTTTACTCCCACATGTATCTTGTCTTCATATGACTTTGTATGGAATTGGCTTTTTACTCCCACATGCATCTTGTCTTCATATGACTTTGTATGGAATTGGTTTTTTACTCCCACATGCATCTTGTATTCATATGACTTTGTATTGAATTGTTTTTTAACTCCCACATGCATCTCACCATGAAACTTTATGAAAGTTGTCACAATATTATTTTACCTTTTCCAACAAATATCCATGTGCGTTCACAATATTATTTTACCTTTTTCAACAAATATCTATCTGTTCATGGAAATAAATATCCATATCATATCACGCCCGATCGGGCTGGATGAGCTGGCAAGGAAGGAAATTATGAATCGGTGTCGCATGGATCAGGCTGCATCAGGTGAAGATCAAGGCATTATGGCCATAGGCAAGTGGAACGGCCGGCAGAGTAGTGGAGAGGGTCCGGTGACTGATGGAAGGGACGGAAGGTCGGTGAAGGCTTCAGCTCATAATGACGAGGGCCTCGGGCTAATCCAATGGCATAAAACAGTAATTGATACCGCCATTCTGAGGAGTCGTGAGAGCGTAGGGTGGCGACAGGAACAACGCCGAGAGCAGAGCAATTCACCTCATACCAGGCGCTCAGGACGCTGCTGCAGGTTGAACAGGCCCCGGAGGGAAGAGGGTGGAGGTTATTGCAGAGGGCGAACGGAGATGGAGGCGGAAGGAAGCGGGAGCGCGAGGAGATGGATGCGCAGCAGTGGCCATGAAGATCAGAGCAAGCCCGAAGAAGACAGGAAAGGAAAACGAAAGGTGGAAGATGTAGTGCAAGCGAAAATGCAGGTGTTTGAGATATCGGAAGGCGAGAGCGAGGAACTGGAGGAAGACCAGGAGAATGTTGGGTGGAGACGTCGATGGAAATACCACCCTGCAGACGAAATCGAAGAAACAGGGGATGTCCCAGGCCAGTCGGCAGGCAGAGGCAGGGGAGGCTCCCGAGAAAGGAAGGGTCACAGAGGCAGAGGCAGTCGTCGGAGGAAAGACTTGGCGGAGGGGAGAAGCCGACGAGGATGGAAATGCAGCCCCAATATGGAGGAGGCGGCTGAGCCTGTGGGGGGTGATGGGATGAGGCAAACAAGGCAAACTATTGGGAACAGAGTCATAATAGCTGAGAAGGAGTATAGGGAGAAGTCCAATCCCAAGATCAGGAGAATTATGGAACACTGGGAAGAAGAAGCCATCCAAGCACAATCTGAAGAAGAGATGGATGATTGGATTGCTCTCATGCCTGACCCTGGTCATACCAAAGGCAGAATGACCATTTACAAGCAGTCTCTTCACCTGTACTGGGTCATGAAAAGGCTCATGGCTAAAGCCTTCGAACAGGTCGCCATGGAGATGGCTGAGATGGTCCAGAGTATTCCAAATGTGAAAAAAGAATTGAAGGATATAGTCATAACCCTGCTCATGCAAGAGAAAAGACTGGAGGACCTGCAACAACAGCTGGTGGCAAGTGGAGCGCTAGTGAAGAAGGAGAAAGTTCAGCAAGCTGAACCAGAAAAATAATGATCAAAGGCATGTTCTGTTTTGATATAGGATCTGCTTACTTTACTTTACTTTAGGCATGCAGAAATATGATGTTTTTATAAATAGGAAGCAGTATATAGTTAGAAATAGGGAGAAAGACAAAGGGTATAAAACCAGGAAAGAACAGTTTCAAACATTCTATTTTTGGGTTGCTGTGAAGAATTATCGGTGGTCAATAAACCCGGTTTCCCTCCGGGGCGGGGTGAGACCACCCTGACTTTGTAATGTTTTTTTGTTTTAATAGAAACCGGAACTACCCAACTTACAAAAAAAAATATCCATATCATATCCATTATTGAGTGATATTAATAATTGTTCATGGAAATAAATGTCCATATCATATCCATTATTGAGTGATATTAATACTTTTTATGAAAGTAGGTCACAACTTTATGTTGGAGCTTATTTAGATATAATAAATCTATTATAAGGCATAATATTAAGTTTGGTCATATCCATTATTGAGTGATATTAATATGTTCTATGAAAGTAGGTCACAACTTTATGTTGGAGCTTATCTAAATATAATAAGTCTATTATAAGGCATAATATTAAGTTTGGTCATATCCATTATTGAGTGATATTAATACGTTCTATGAAAGTAGGTCAAAACTTTATGTTGGAGCTTATCTAGATATAATAAGTCTATTATAGGGCATAATATTAAGTTTGGTCATATCCATTATTGAGTGATATTAATATGTTCTATGAAAGTAGGTCACAACTTTATGTTGGTGCTTCTCTAGATATAATAAGTCTATTATAAGGCATAATATTAAGTTTGGTCATATCCATTATTGAGTGATATTAATACGTTCTATGAAAGTAGGTCAAAACTTTATGTTGGAGCTTATCTAGATATAATAAGTCTATTATAGGGCATAATATTAAGTTTGGTCATATCCATTATTGAGTGATATTAATATGTTCTATGAAAGTAGGTCACAACTTTATGTTGGAGCTTCTCTAGATATAATAAGTCTATTATAAGGCATAATATTAAGTGTAGGTCACAACTTTATGTTGGAGTTTATCTAGATATAATAAGTCTATTATAAGGCATAATATTAAGTTCGGTCATATCCATTATTGAGTGATATTAATACGTTCTATGAAAGTAGGTCACAACTTTATGTTAGAGCTTCTCTAGATATAATAAGTATATTATAAGGCATAATATTAAGTTTGGTCATATTCATTATTGAGTGATATTAATACGTTCTATGAAAGTAGGTCACAACTTTATGTTGGAGCTTATCTAGATATAATAAGTCTGTTATAAGGCATAATATTAAGTTTGGTCATATCCATTATTGAGTGATATTAATACGTTCTATGAAAGTAGGTCACAACTCTATGTTGGAGCTTATCTAGATATAATAAGTCTATTATAAGGCATAATATTAAGTTTGGTAAGGCACGTTAGTTATTGTTTTAGTTATGGTTAAATTGAGAAACAAAAGTGTTATAAGGCATAATGTTAAGTCTGGTAAGGCAAGTTAGTTATTGTTAAATTGAGAAACAAAAGTGAGTTAGCTATTGTTAGATTGGGAAATGAGAAATAAAAGTAAGTTGGTTATTAGTTATTGTTAAATTGAGAAATAAAAGTAAGTTAGTTATTGTTAAATTGAGATATAAAAGCAAGTTGGTTATTGTTATTGTTAAAATGAGAAATAAGGTAGATAAATATAATAAGTCTATTATAAGGCATAATATTAAGTTTGGTCATATCCATTATTGAGTGATATTAATATGTTCTATGAAAGTAGTTCACAACTTTATGTTAGAGCTTCTCTAGATATAATAAGTCTATTATAAGGCATAATATTAAGTTTGTTCATATCTATTATTGAGTGATATTAATACGTTCTATGAAAGTAGGTCACAACTTTATGTTGGAGCTTATCTAGATATAATAAGTCTATTATAAGGCATAATATTAAGTTTGGTCATATCCATTATTGAGTGATATTAATACGTTCTATGAAAGTAGGTCACAACTTTATGTTGGAGCTTATCTAGATATAATAAGTCTATTATAAGGCATAATATTAAGTTTGGTAAGGCACGTTAGTTATTGTTTTAGTTATGGTTAAATTGAGAAAAAAAAGTGTTGTAAGGCATAATGTTAAGTCTGGTAAGGCAGGTTAGTTATTGTTAAATTGAGAAACAAAAGTGAGTTAGCTATTGTTAAATTGGGAAATGAGAAATAAAAGTAAGTTGGTTATTAGTTATTGTTAAATTGAGAAATAAAAGTAAGTAAGTTATTGTTAAATTGAGATATAAAAGCAAGTTGGTTATTGTTATTGTTAAAATGAGAAATAAGGTAGATAAATTAATTGTTTAATGATTCTAGATAGTTTTTTCATAATGGGTGAAGTGTCCACACAAAACATTAGACGGATTATAAATTTCAAGTCTAATAAGTATTGCAAGGCATAATAGTAAGTCTTGTAAAGCATGTTCGTTATTGTTAAATTGACAAATAAAAGGCAAGTTGGTTATTGTTATTGTTAAAATCATAAATAAATTGAAAAATAAAGTAGATAAATTAATTGCTTAGTAATTGTTTAATGACTCTAAATAGCTTTTTCATGAAGGGTGGAGTGTCCCCACAAAACATTAGATGGATTAGAAATCTTGTATACAATTTCTTCATAACATTCTCTACAACATGAACGAATATTCTCTTACAACATGAACAACTGCAAAAATCTATAATAACTACTAGTAAGTCTACATATTTACAATTTTAATCATACAACTGTGAAAATCTATAGTAACTACTAGTAAGTCTACATATTTACAATTTTAATAATACTTAAGTACTAAGGAAAATATAAATAATGTTGAGAAGTAACTCCTTGTAAGTATATTTATTTATATCTTATTCATATATATTCTTTATGAAAATACTTAAATAATGTAGAGAAGTAACTCCTTGTAAATATATTTATTTATACCTTATTCATATTCATTCCTTATGAAAAGACTTACTTGAACTAACCTAGATCTATAACTCCATATCTATCGAGGTCTAAGAGGGATTAAATATCTTTCATTCTAAAAGAGGTTTGCATCTTAAGAGATGATCCACCAAGCGTGGAAAGGGATCAAATCTCTTTTCACTCTAAAAGAGGTTTGCATCTTAGGAGATTTGATCATTTGGGCATTTGATAAATGCAGAGTTGAGTTAAGATAGATTTAAGTTAGTTTAATTATTTTTATGTAATTTGACCAAGTCAAAATGTTTTATTGATAGTTATAATTATTAATTATTTTATTTTATTTTATTTTATTTTTATTTCTACTTTTATGTAATTTCACCAGTCAAAATGTTAAACAACACATTAGTTTACAACATCTCTACTATATTACTTTACAACCTCTCCGTGTAATTATGGTGTGAAGTAACTAATGGTAAATATGTTATTTACTTGAGTATGAGCAATTTTTAAGAAATTTAATTATAGATAGTTTTCATAAAAACCACCACACAAATATCTAAAAATTATACATGAATATTGCAACTATATCCATAAATTATTGCATAAAATAAATATTTATTTTTCAAATTTAAATAAACATTATAAGTTGTATTGGTGAATTATAAATTAATAATAGTCAAAAAGCACATATTTGACTAAAATTCAACTTTGATAAATAGTAATAATAAAAATAATTTAATAAGTTTATATTTTTAGTATTTAATTTTGAGGTGGGATGGTTTTATGGTGATAGTAGTTGATGTTCGCTTATAAAGACTTCATAAATGGATAGTAAGACTTCACACTTGCTATTCATAATGAATATATTAAGATCCAAGGTTATACATAATCATAATTTCTTGGTTATATTTTCCTTTATTCTATTATACAAAACTTCATATTAATATATAAAGTTATGGTTGAATGAAAAACTTCAGGAGAAAACTATGGAGATCAAGCAAAATGAAGGGAATGGTTTGAATTATTTTTTTACATGGTTACATATACTATTTCTAACCTATACCATTTCTCTAAAGGCTGTGTTAGTCATAATATGTTTGTTTTTCTTATAAGTCATGATATGATTGTAATTTTGAACAAAATAGATTTGATTTAATACTTAAATGTAAATATCTCACCAAGCCATCAATCTTGAGCAAGTTTGGTCCAACTCATGGTAAAGATGATGCAAAATAGATTTAATACTTAAATGTAAATATCTCACCAAGCCATCAATCTTGAGCAAGTTTGGTCCAACTCATGGTAAAGACAATGCATAGCTTTGTTTTTTTCACAAAAAAAGTTGTAGAAATTTTGAATAATTTAACACATATTCAACAGAGATTATCCTGATCATGTACTATTGCGGAAAACATACACAATACATAAGCTCCTCTACGTTGATCATCAATATAGCAGCATCAATAACAAATAAAACATCAAGAGCATTCACACATTAACACAGTATGTATCCCGGGGAAAGCATCTCGCTAAAAACCCCAACTATCTGTATATTAATGATTGAGTCATGTAACATTACAAAGTACAATGCTTATCACAAGCAATCCAGTACCAGCTCCACCTGTTACACCCAATACAGCTCAGATCTGAATCAATTCCTCTGGCTTCAAATCTCTTCCGCTGCTTGCTTGCCTCGCTGCTCAATACCTGCACAAGAACTGATGAATAATTTCAAGGCAACCACGTCTTTCCTTGGCTAAATCACGTGAACACAAGCTACAATGTGGGCAAACTCATTGGCATACTCAATCCCCTGATTGTGCAAGATCTGATGCACAACTATAGTCACAACTGATAGCAATCTGATTCTCTAACACCTGTCCCTGCTGAACTGAACATGCACTGACATGCAACTGAGTTAACTGATGTATTCATTAGTTGTATTATGAGTTAATAACTTGTGAATTAATTAATAACTAATTCACCCAACTCATCTCTAGTCTATTCGCCAGTTAGACTAAATACAACCAGTTTAACAAAGCTAAACTGAACACAACTCCATCAACTGCACCTCCAGTCCACTAAACTCAACTCACTTGAGTTCTAACTGAAGTCATGCATGCAAATATTCAACTAACCCATAAGAACCACGTATTTCCTTCATGCAATTGCATGTGCCACATCCGTAGCTCGAACTGAAGTGCTCCAAGAGAATAAGACAAAGTTTATAGTCCAAATATTATTGTGAGATAATAATATTTGACTTTTCTATTTTGACAGCCAGTCTAAAAATAGACTTGATCACTCACACTGTGATCACTCACACTTTCATCAAAAATAGAAGTCCATCTATTTTCTCAACTTGATCAATCATCCTCCATAAACAGCAACCTGCAATCCATAGACATGATCCATATGTCTAAAAATAGACATAGTCTAAAAATAGACTTGCGCCAAAAATAGCCTGTGGGCCCACTTAGTGAAGGCGACTCTTTTCACTAAGCTCCATCATCTTGTTGCAATCTCAACAAAAAAAACTCTTTCCCATGATGGAACAAAATTAGATATTTCATTATCTTTAATTATAGGCTGATAACAAACAAAATCATCTTTCGAAGAGATGATTATCACAATGACCCTACTTATTGCCTCTGGACTTCTTTCTCTTCAAAATAAATAAATTATTGCATCCCTACATGCAAATTTGTGATGCACATGTCTAACGGAGTTGGTTGGCATAGGTGCAAGAATGTTCTAGCTTATACTCGAAAATTTCTTCAAAATGTTTACTTAAGTATTATAATAAGTAAGGAAAAAAATTCTTGCACTGAATGTTGTGACATTACCACTTCCTGTACCTTGCCTCTTTCCAACATGAAAAATTAGATTATTATACCATTGAATTAGGGATTTCAAACATAAGCTCTTATTCTTGTTGACAAATTTATAGAGCTACACTAAGAAATAATTCCAAAAATAATACCACAGTAAATCCAAATATATGCACATTTCAATGAATATTGGTTCACTTATTTGCATAGGCTTAGAATGTGTATTTTTATATTCCAATCTCATCATAGGACCTACATAAATATTATCCTCTTCTTATTCCACTTACACAGGTCAGTGAATTCTATCTTGATCAATGGTGATTATAGCTTTGAAGATAAGCCATGTGTGCCTTTAATAGATTTGATCTAGGTCTCTTTTGCTCAGAATTAGAATAGTAGGTTTGACTCTAATTTCAAGGTGAATGATGCTTCAATTTATTTCCGCTTGAAGTATATTTATACCATGAACAAAGGGAGATCTAGAATCATTTGTTTATAATATTGAAATTACTCCTTCTAGATTACCAATTAGGCCATTATCCTATATTTGATTTGAGACCAATACAAGGACTGGTTCACACTTGCAATATGACAATATAAACAAGGAACATGCTCCGAATTTAGATTTCTTGATACATAGATGTAGAGTATGGTTTAGGAATTATTTCTAAAAGACTTAATCTCAAAGTGAGGTCATCAATACCCTCAATCTTGGATCTCTTTTATGCACAGGTGTATCCTCTTTCAATAGTGCTTTCGGCTCCCTTTGAAAGGGTGACAAAGGAAAACATTTTAGGGCTTCCAAAAGAGACTCATGCACATGCCTTTTAACTTAAGACTATGGTCACTCAAAACGTGTCTATAACAAAGGATTGATAGATGAATTTAGGATCCTTTCATATACATGTGAAATTTATATGTCTCGATCCTCTTATAAAAATACTAATGCTCATAATGAAACTTGGTCTTCTATTTCTATGCACAGATATAGATAGAGGATCTTAGTCCTCTTGAAATAAAAAAGAATGACTTTCTTCTAGGATTTACAATAAAGGTTTATGCTCATAATACTTTAATAATACTCAAAACATTTTTAGGAATATTTGACATCCTTCCAAGATGATAGATAATAATCAAACCTTATGACATCTTGCCTTGACTATAGTAGCTTGCAATTTTGAAGACTTTAGATCTTGTAAAATTACCTCATGCCTTCGCTTACTTTGTTAAGATACTTAGAATTTCTTTAGCTCCTCAAATAGCCTTTTGACCCATCAAGATCATATTCCTTAAGCTCTCGCTCTTCTTGAGTAAGTCTGAGGTTATGTCATAGAGAAGAAAGCTAGTATAATGAGCTGAGAACTTTTCTTCCTTGTTTCATAGGTTCAGTCGAAGGAGAGAAGGTCTTCTAGCTATTTGGTCATCAAGAAAAGTGCTTATATGCCTGCAAAACCCCTTGCTCCTTTCTATGTATACTATCGACCTTATCTTTGCAATTAGTGATAGTAATTATGCCTAGATTTTTATTCTTCTTTCCTTCACAAACTTAGACTAGGAAATTCACTCTTCTTGATATGAGATGGTGCAAATTTGATCTTATTTTTTGTGCTCACTTCAAAATTTGGCTCTGCTACCATGCTGAGAAATCTAGGGTAGAGAGTTAGGTTAAATATTAACTTTATTTCTCTTTAATATTTGACACTTTCTTGAGATTTATATCCTTCCATGGCTTTGGTTACAGATCAATGTGGTGGGTTGATCATATATTTATAGCCCAATACAATCATCACATATTCATAGGTTGATCCATCTTGGCTAGCATAGATAGCATGGGAGATAATTACTTTGGTCCATATAGATAGAGAGATAGGTAGGGTTAGGTTATACACTAGGGACATACCATCCCAACTAGGCTTGATAACCCCTGTTCATTAACCCCAAATACAAGGAGGGTGTAGAATACCATATATTTGATAAATTTTTGGTATAAGTTAATTAAATTTGTTATGAACACCAAGAGACTATAATCATATTCTTATGTAAAACTAAGCCTTTACACAATATGTTCCCATGATAATTTAACCATCTACTACTTTATGTTCCTATCCCACTCCACCATACACTACCATCCGCCTAATTTAGGTGCTAGTTACTCTTGCTTCAATGCCTAATCACAACAACATGTAATTATGATGACAATTTAAGTATATATGTGTGTAATATCCATGATGGGACGTATTAATTGTCCTCTCAACATTTCTCGTCAATGATTATAACCTTGAATAGGCTAGCACTAGTCTATCTCATCATCCCAAAATGGCCCAATAGATGAAAATTCACAATTTTCGTCATCATCACTTCACATTGTCTCATAGATGACCCTTTCTACAAATTATATGCATGAATTTATGGAACTTCATCCCCTCTACCTATCATGTTATTGATTGTGATAGTAGGTGAATCAAGGACGAGTAACAAATCTTTGTTGACAAGATACCCTACTTATAAATTGTCCTTTATTCACCAATTGTCACAATCAATCATAGGCTAGGTGGAGGGGATGACTATCGATATTTCTATATTTATCCATCCATTAATGCACAGGGGCAGTATATGTCACCCATTGGATTTTAGCAAGTACAAAATGCAACAGGTGGCATATACCACCCCCTGTGCATTAATGGATGGATAACTCCATAAATATTGGTTGCTAGAGGGGATGGCCTACTAGAAATTCATGCATATATTTTGTAGAAGGGGTCATCTATGGGACAGTGTGAAGTGAGGATGATAGACATGGTTAATTTTCATTTTTCGGGTCATGTTGAGATGATGATGACAAGCCAGTGCTAGCCCATTCAAGGTTATAATCGTTGATTCGCCATGTGGGGAGGAAAATGCATGCATCCCATCATGGACATAACACTCATATGTACCTAAATTGTCGTCATAATCACAAACTTTTGTAAATTGACAACTAGTATATGTTATAATTTTCTTAGACTAATGTACATTAGAAAATGCAAAAAATATATATATTAATTACATAAATATAGTAGAAAATATGGGATGTGTGAACATTGAAACCTCCCTTTGCACTAGATAGTGCAGATCCAATTATGTTCTTGAGCTTGTTCAACTTTTATGAAAATTGGAATAGGTGTCTTCAACACCTTGCTAATTATCTATATAATTTTATATAAATTCTATATAATCTATGTCTTTTAAAATCTCCCCTAATGTGTTTCAAGTGATATTCTCTCAATTGTCAATAGAATGTGAAATTATATTTGATAGTTATTCATCATCTTTCCAATCATGTTTGTAAAATCATGATCCATTTCCCTTTGAAAAATGGCACTAGCATTGATTATCGCAAAAGGAATTTACACATAAGTGTTGTTCCCTAGGACATTGTGAAAGTAGTATGGTGCCCATCTTATCCAAAAAGGACCTCATTATTCCATAAAGAAACATCCAACATGGAAATCAACATAGATAAAACTACTTGTTGCAACAATAATTCCATGTTCAAAGGTGTTAATTATCCTCTGACAATTGAGATATTTGAAGTACACACAAAAGGTTGAACTTTTTATTCCTTTTTATAAAAAATACTACATTGGAAATCCATTCGTGATGACAGATTGAAAAAATGGTTTGAATTTTTCTATTTTTCAAGCTCAACCCTAACTGAAGGCTTAATATTTTTATTGATCACCCTAGCCTTCAACCTAAATGGTTTGGAATAACATGTTGCATAATATTTCTATTGTACTCCTTGTTGTTTGGAATTGGTAGCATGATTGTCCTAAATTCCTCTTCTTGTGCAGGATCTGAAATGTAAAAAATGTAGCAATCATTGGTTAGTTTATAACATAAGATAAAGATGAGAACATTATAGGTTCTACCATGAGAGGATTAAAAACATCACCAAAAAACACGATGGAGATAAAGAGTATTAGGAAGTAATACTTATTTATTAATAATTGGTTGAAGTGGCAATGATCCACAAAAAGGAGACTAAGGAGAATAGTTTTTGTAAGACAGGCCATCCTGTATCCTTCAAAGGAAGGTACTTCTATCCCTCTTTTGATATCTCTCTCTCCCTTTCGAAGAATCTTTCTAAAAAATTCAATGGAGAAATATTGCAAGTTCACAATGTTCATGCAAGATCCAAAACATGAGTGAATTCTAACTACATTTTGGTATCATGGAAATGTATTTCTTTTCCTTATTGAATTAGTCACCTAAAGCATACATTTATAAAGTTTTTTCAAGCTTTCATAGCGGTTGAATTATGGAATAGAAATGTTGGTATTTCACCTTTAGAATGAATATGATGGGACCACATAGAAAAAAAAAAATCTCATATAAAGTCGTCAAATTATAAATTTTTATAATTTTTTTAATCCGAAAAACTTTCTGGTTATTGAAAGGTACATGGAAGTCGTCACATGTCTAACTCTTATCCGATGGGACAACCATCAGATATTCGATGGGAAACCAATCAAAAGAAGCGTTGGACATACGACACTCCCGTCGGAAAAAGCTATTATATTGTCGATTATTTGATCCTAAACCATCATACTTGCTAACCCACACTAATGGAATGATGCATCTGAGATATAAAACTCTCGTCACATTAATTTAACATAATGTTGATTATCCGACACTAAAATGTTGGACTTGCTACTCGATACTGACGGAAGTAAGCATTACAGGTATAAACAAATTGTGGAATATCCGATAGCACAATGTGGCAACTTTTGGCATCTAGGGCAACAGAATGAACCATGGGTCCCATTGGATCCTCGACACATGTGTGCATTTATACCGATGTTTGTGTCATCGAATATGTGACAGATTTGATTTTCACAAAACTAACTTCAAAGCGTTAGACTTTTAATGACAAATTTGATGACTTTTGGCATCATATAATCGACGTCATGCCCGTCAAATATATTGCCCATAATAAAGTGTCAAACATTCGACACAATACCAGCGACGAGTTGCTCAGCTCTAATTTGCGAGATAGGTAACGCTAATAAGTCACATATCCCATGAATAGATGTCAGATTTTAGCCCTAGTGTCATAATGATGATGTTTATAGTATGGCTTATCAATCCAAATCTTCTTACGAGAAATCATCAATTTGAGAATGATGTTGCACTGCTTTTACATTTATGAACACTTCTCTAGTTATAAATGAGTGTTGAAGAATGTAACTCGTTTCAGCTTTCATAATTGTTGTTGTACTCATTTCAATATGTATCATATGTAACAAACAAGAGAAGAAAAGAAAAATCTAGTATTATTAAAGCATGGGTTTCATTCTCTTTATTTATGTTCTTTTAGGTAAAAGCATGTTCTTCATGCTTCTAGGTTTTTTTAGGCCTTAGGATTTACTTTCATGAGTCAAAGGAGTGAACATCATATTTCTAAGACCCTTCTAGGAAAAATATAATTAGTCTAGAAAGTCCTGTAAACTCTAAAACTACAAGTCAATCCTAATAGTTACAAGTTGACCTAAAGGAGGGAATTTGACCCCTATAGAAGGCTATATAAAGAAGCAGCTTGACCTCATTTAGTACTCACTCACTCACAAGTTCGATCTATCAAGAAAGAAGTTCAATCTAAAATTGGGAGAAGCAAAAAGGAGGAGCGAAGGCCTAGGAGAAGAAAGAAGGACAAAAAAACTTATTTTTAGGGTCTATCTCTCTCACACGTGTGAAATTTTATGGTTTTTGGTGTTGCAGAAGGAGGCTAAAGTTGCAGGTCTAAGTTGTAGGAGGAAGTAGTGTAGAACCTTGTAGATGGAAAGAAGAATATCCTACTTTGACCTCATTGACCTTAGGATGAGACGCCTTGCTCTAGGAAGGTCTAAGGAGGAAGATAAATTAGGGTTTCCATAGAAGTTGCAAGGCCGAAATTGTAGGTTTGAAGTTGCAAGACGAGTTGTTGTATTGAAGCTGATAGATTGAAGTTGTAGTTTGAAGATGGTTGGTGCAGAATCATGAAAGAATTATTGGAGGGCTAATTTGGTACTTGGAGAAGGACTTGATCTAGGGTTTGGTTCTTTGTGTCTCATTTTGAAGCATTTTCAAGGGGTTTTGCCCTGGCTGAGATCCTAATTTGTGTGTCCTCTATTGTTGTTATTCCATTTTTCATATTTGTTTGATGAAAATATCTAACCAAAGAACAAGAGAAGATTAAGGAAAAAGGAAAATAATAATGAATAAGTTTCCACTTTGTATTTTCCAACAAAATCGAGCCATCACCCATGTTAAAGTGCAGTAGAAGGACTTCACCATAGAGGAGGCTACCTGGTGTTGATGTTTTTCTCTATACAACAACAATTTGAATCATTGGGTTGGCTAGGCTAAGGATATGGGAACGTAACCCAGTTTAAAGTCGAATCAATAAAATGGAGTCCATGCCAAGATTGACACAACTCTATCCCATCATAGTGAGGATCATGAACTACAAGGAAAGATCGAGGAGAACACTACATTTTTTCCACCGTTGTAGCCCTCAAGGAATAATCTTGGAGCTAAGAACATGACGTAAAAAGAGAAAAAGGACAAAAGAAAATTACTACCTACCCTAACCCTAACAACTCATAAGATTGGATTACATTGCTACTTAAGTGCAAGAATGAAAATTAAAAAAAACTCCCTCTTGTTTAAAGGGAAATTTTAAATATTTAGACAAATATAAATAAGGGAGAACTTTTATAAATATTTATTGTTTCTTGCATTACTATTTCTTTGTACCCGTAAATATTTTTTATTAAATAAAATACAAAATAAATTAAACTTAAAAATAAATAAAAAAACTAAAAATTATAATCCAAATGTTTAAATAAAATACAAAATAAATTAAACTTAAAAATAATAAAAAAACTAAAAATTATAATCCAAATTGTTTCTAATATATAGATTAAAAACAAATAAAAAAAATAAAAATTATAATCCAAATTGTTTCTAATATATAGGTATTAGAGTGTGTGTAAAACTAACAAATCTAAGGAAATTTTAAAAGAATTTGGAATAAAATTAAAAGATCGGGAAATAACTTAAAAAAAAAACCTAAATAAAGGTTAGTTTTTATTATTATTATTATTATTATTATAAAATTATGGCAAATTCAAAATTAATAATATAGATAAAATATTATTATTATTACTTTAAAATTATGGAAAATTTAAATTTAATAATATATAAATAAAATAAAAAGTTAAAGAATCAAGGGAATTTAAAATTTAATAAGACAAGTACCGGTAAGGATATGAACGTGGAAATTTTGTAGAAGGAGAGCACCGTCTTACGTCTTCGAGTAATCTTGGAGGAGTGCCCTGCGTAGTAAAGGTGGCGAATCCTAAAATCTCGTTTTAGTGGCCTCCTTTTATATTGCTCGCTAGAGTTTGCCAATAGTTCAGATCAGGTGTCTCGTGTTGGCTCGATCGCTGGGCAAGTCTTGAACGATTGTATGGTTTAACTACTCAACAATTCTTTCTGAATTTCTTTTGAACTTTTGCTAACGAAAATGACGTGTTTGACATGTGTTTGTGATGGCCCACGTTGGACGACGGCCATGATCAGGAATCTTCAACGACACATTGTTATTGTACATGTGCTTCGAGGTTCGACCTTGGCTGTAAAATCAAAGTCCTCGTTCGAGAGGCCATTGGATTCCTCAAGAATGTCACACTACTACAGATATCAAGGCTAACATTGATTTATTCGGGACGGTTTGGGAATTTGGCTAACTTTAGTAGCATGATTAGCACTCATTTCTTTTCTTATACGACTGATGATTTTCATTAGAGTAAATTGCATCATTGGCTACGCGGGAAGTCACAAAAATTGAAGGTAACTAGATGGTGGAGAAGAGGATTTGCTATTCTCAATAGTAGAAATTACTTAAAAAAATATTATATTGGAAATATCAGTACTTTAGTGAAATTTGATTTAAACTGGGCTAAGTGAAACTGAATTATGATACATGGAGGGACCATTTTGACACCAAATTCATTTAAGATATTTGATGGTGTATCTCTCAGCTAGGTTTACAATTTAAAAATAAGTTACTTTTCTTATTCTCTTCTTCCATATTCTGTAGCCTCTAAGTTGTTTCAGCTTTTTCTTCTTGTTGTAGGTTTCAAATTTCAGTTTCTTCATTTGCTGGCGCAAGTCTTCCATTCTTCCAGACTATCTAAGCATACCCTAGACTTCTTCAAAAAATGACTTGTATGTGGGCTGCTGCTACATATTATCTTAGTGCACTTTTCATCATCAATCTTCTCCAACATAAGACAATATTACAATTTCATCTCTTCATGACTCCAATACCTGAAAATTTCATTATTTCTCCATCATCCATGTTGTTTTCAACATTTATTTCTATAACTTCTATGCAGACCTCATCTAGACATGGTGTTGTAAGCGATGCTTCAAGCAAATTAAACTGTTCTTCAAAATAATTTTGTGTACCTGCACATTTGAAATCAATAGTAAGTGTAAAAAAATTTACAGAACCACACTAGTTATGTTCCTTGTGCTCTGCAATGAGAGTTTCCTTATGTTGCACTTCCTTCTTTGTCTTTGTTTTCTTTTTCTGTGCTTCCTTCTTTGTCTCTCCATCTATCTCTTTCTCTGTCTCTTCCACTTGTGTACTAACCTGTGTGTTGTTGTAGACAAGTTGTCTTCCACTGGCTCAGGTGGGCTTTTCCGACTAAATAACATCATGTCTATATGATGTTTTTGTTGCATCACCTCCAACATTTCAACATTAGCCAAAAATTCTTCGTCAAAATACAATATTAATAACTGGATTCACCATAGTATCGACCCCTCCAATGGTAGTTTCATTGTCCTTAGCAAGCTCTGTTGCCGGATTCACTAGCATTTCATCAACAAGCTATGTTGTTGGAATCATCATATTGTCATGAATAAGGTCTATCACTGGAATCACCAAGTTTCTATCATCAAGCTTTGTAACTAGATTTACCAAATTTTCATCCACTTACGGCTGTGCGGCAAGTGGATGAGACTTTTTATCTCATTGTAGATCTGATGATAAAGATCTACCTTCGTCTTCAACTTCAATGCTCCCCCTTACACCAAAACTCCTCTCAAGAGTATCCCATGCCTCCTTGGTTTTTTTGGCATCTAAAATTAAGGGAAGAATGTTGTCATCCACATATTCTTTTATGCATGTCAATGCAAAGGCATCATTTTTTCTCTTCACTTCTAGATCTAAAAAGATCTCAAACATCTTTGAGTGTAGCTTTGACCTTCTTAGCCTCTTGGTTTTTCCCATTTATTAAGAGTTGACAGAATACAACTCAACAAACAAATCAACAGATATACTTAGTGTTTCCCTGCCATAAATATTTTACAAATAAAACTTCTCTATTCATCTTTAAAGAAAATAAAATCTACAAATTCTCTCATAACAAAACAATACTTCTTTTACCCAAAAAAAAACTATCACAAACCCTTTTTTTAATTACAATGCCCACAAAGATAATATCCCTTTTGTCTTTAACAAATAAATTTGATTTTATGATATTGTGAAAAACAACACAAAAACATTTTAAAAACACTAGGGCTTTTTTTTTTAAATTACATGAACATTCTTAAAATAATGCTCTCGAATTCCTCCTTGGAAAAAATATGTTCACGCAACCTTTAAGAATTCACATATGTCCTTTTTCTAATACAACATAACAGTATTTCCTAAGAAAACGAATCACTCCTTATAAAATTGATGTCATCGTTGATCATACCATACTCCATTTAAGATATCAAAAAATGGCGGATATCATTTCCGTCACGTAGCTTGACGTTTCCAGCGAATCGCATTGTCAATCTGCGTCGTGCCTTTACCTGTGTTCATTCTTGCTCCGAACGAGTTTTTGGTGGCTCGTGCTCCCAATCTGATGCAGTTGTTTGCTCTTTTTGATAACGCTTTCTCTGAGCATCTCCAGCTGTATTAATTTTTCTGATGCGTTACGGTGGATGCAGTTCAGCTTTTTTCTTCAAAACTGACTCGCTTTTTCGCAGGTTGTTTCAAGTTTTTTCAAGCTGCTGTTCTCTCAAAAAGTTACTCAATTTCCACTGCTCTATCAAAGAGTCTTATGCTGGTTCGCCTAATCTCTCTGTTTTTCTCTCTTTGTTTAAGTTGTTGCTTTCTCAGGGAGCCTGTTTTTATATCTCTGCCACTGTATCAAAGAGCCTTAGGCAATCTAAGCTCTAATACTATGACAAAAATTGAAAGAAGCAAGACTATGGAGAAAGGGACTTGTTTTTCTCAGTATTACAAATCACTTAAACAAAATTACATTGAAAATATTAGTAATAAATGGGTGGAGTGAAACTGAACTATAACATTTGGATAGACAATTTTGACACCTAACAAGTGGTTAGGATTAGATTCTCCAACTAAAATAATATTTGGAAAAATTATTTTGACACCTAACAAGTGGTTAGATTAAATTCTCCCACTAAAAATATGCGAAAATTGGAGATAACTACTCATTACTATGTTCTTTCGATGCTGCCCATATGGATATACTATGACAAATGCAGGCTTGCAAACACTAACAACATCGAATCCTTTTTGGAGGATTACAACTAGCCCTGACACCATAGGAGGCTCACTCCTGTAAACAAAAATGACTTAGTTTCTGGCCACCTCGATCAGCGTAACCAATTGCCACACGTTTTCGAACAACGCATATTCTTCCTAATGTTAAGGTCTCAACCAGCCGTGACAAAATTCTGGATGTGCCATTGCGACCATCAAGAGGCATTTCAAAATAAAATGTAGTATGCATGTAAAATTCTCTTTGGCGATATCCTTTTTAATTTAGCATAGTGTCACATGTTTTGCACGCAACCACCTCCCTGCACTTGACAATGTCTTCGAGGTCTTCACTTGGATCTTCACGAGGCTTCACAACCCCTTTTCTTACGCCATTCTTTGTTTAATTTATGGATTAAATTATCATTATGTAGCAACATGAATAGGTCCATGTTGTCAAAGAAAAACACATGTGTCTCTTGTAGCCAAACTTGAATGTTTCAACTGATTAGTGTCAACTTCATATACAAAAAGGAATGAGTACTGTGTTGGAACGACGAAGTCCTCAAATACAAGTGGATTGTGCAGGGATCGAAACCGAATAAATATCCCACATTCGCCATGGTACACTTAATATATTATTCTCACATCTCTATATGAGTGCCAAGTTTTGCGGAATATAACAAAGATTTTCCCAATGATATCAACCTGCATAGCTATATTTGTGTTTGATGACCTTCATTTACTCCACATTTTAATAAAAATAAAGCGAGATCTCCCACATGCATCAGTGTGTCCAATTGTGAGGTCGAATTTGCATGATTATCCATCCTAGGTTTTCTCACAACATTATATATAATAAATATTTTAACTCATCATTTACTCAACATTTTAATAAACATAAAGCGAGATCTCCCTCATGCATTGGTGTGTCCAATTGTGAGGTTGAATTTGCAGTTGTCAATCCTAGGTTTTGTCACAATATCATATATAATAAATATAAAGCGAGATCTCCCTCATGCATTGGTGTGTCCAATTGTGAGGTTGAATTTGCATTGTTGTCAATCCTAGGTTTTGTCACAATATCATATATAATAAATATTTTAACTGACTATATCCCACACGGGTTGTGGGTGCTCTCAAATATATAACAAATATCTCATGAATGTTACATGACGGTGGGTCCAATTGGCATTCTTTTGAACTTCGACACTTGCGGCAGAAGTGTGAAGAATGAACTTCATATCCTACTTATATGTTGGGTGTACGCCATTGACTAGTGATACTATACACAAGTCGCTGACTCGCCACCCAAGTAATATGTGTGAACAATGAACCTCATATCCCACTTATACGTTGGTGATACATAGGTCGCCACCCAAGCAATATGTGTGAAGAATGAATAGTGGATCTATCATTATGAGATGGTTATCTTCTTCATGTATATAAGAGAGTGCTCTCTCTTCATTCCATTAGTTTTTGATTTTGGAGAGATAGTCTTGTAATTTGGAGAAGGGGATTCTTAGCTTTGATTCATATTCTTTTATTGTTACACTTTTGTGATTTGTCATTTCATTCCTGTAATGTTATTTGAGATAGACTTATTGTTGTGAGCTCACATATGTTGTTTGTCATTCAACTCTTCACATGTTGTATTGCTTTTCTCTTATGCAATTTCCTACTTTCCTAGTTAGTGTTTCAGTGCTTTCCTAGATTAATTTCCTGCTTTCCTAGTTAGAGTTTCAATGCTTTTCTAGATTAATTTGATTTCAGTAATTTAGATTAGATTAGTTCCACTTCAGTCTTGCATATATAGTGCATGTGCCTCGTAAGCCTATGAACCTCGGATTGACAAATTAAATAGTTGGGCAAGTACTACAATAGAATTAAACAACAATATTTTCACCCATCATTTTGGCACCGTTGCCGGGGAGGCACGATGGATTGAAGTTTAGTTTGATTTTTCATGCAAGTGTGTTTAGACATGTTCCTAACTCTAAGGTGTCAGGCCAGTAAGACATGGGGAAAATCCTACGCATCGTTCAAGATACTGTAACGGGCTCGACCTCATATGGGTCAACGCATGTAGGGTGTGTTTACATTTATGCAAAGTGTGAATTTCAATTCCTGCAAGTGTGATTTTCAATTTTGCAAGCGTGAATTTCAATTTCTGCAAGTGTGTTTGACTTCTGCAACTATGAAGAGTGTTTATTTTCATCTGTTTCAGCATGACTACTTTTATTTACGCAAGTAGTTTATTTTCATTTGATCTTTTCAGATTTAAGTTTTGGGTGCAATAAGAATCCCTTTTTCAACATGGTTTTACAATGAGTTTCAGCTTGGAATTACTCACTTGGATCCTAGAAGAAGTCGAGATCTCGTCTTCCCTGGAAAAGGAGATATTGACAAGGATTAAAGGTCCAACTGCTCCCCAAGAAATAAACAAAGATTCAACATCTGAAGAATCTTGGATATCTGATGGCGAACAATCATTCGAACAGGAGATCGGGGAAGAAGAAGAGGAGTTACAACATGATCTAAGTGAGAAATTGTGACGATCGAAGCCTTATCGAACAATGGTTCCAAGTAAGTATTTGATTAGATTTGTCTTTTTATTTTTATTTAGTTGATTTGCAGATACAACAACTAGACTCATTCAGTCTCAAATATTTTCATTTTTCATTTCAAAAATTCCTACTGAATATATTGTTGTTACTGCTATGTGAGTGGCTTCATTGGAAGTTTAATTACATGTAACTATTTTTTAAAATATGATTAGTATAGAGTAGCTAGGCTTTCATTTTCAGTTTTGCTTTCATTTAGAATAAGTATTCTCTCCGATGCGTTTAGTGTGATCGCGAGGATCCGAAAATAGGGATGATTTAGACTAATTTCAAGAATAAATAAATTCATGTTTTGCAATATGCCTAATCGATTTTATTTTTAATTTGCAAATCTTTTTTTGCTAAAACTGTGTCTCGCCTACAATTGATTGCATTTTCTAGCCATACTAAAACCTGCAGCAAGCAATTAGATGATAAAACCTGCAAAAGCAATTAAACCTGAAATTTCCCAAGTTCATCCTTTTGCTTGGGGCCAATAAAAGAACTGTGAGTTTCATTGGACTGTGCGTGAACTTGTAAGTTTTTGTTTCCATCTATTCATTTATGGTTGAGCCATAACGATGCCATCTCTCCGCCTAGTGTTTCATAAATCTGCAACTAGCAACAACAAACCAAAACGATGAGGAATAAACAAATGAAACCGCAATAAAGTAAAAGATACTTTTATTTCTTTGTTTGCATATTTCGAAAGCTGGGATTTTCTCCCGTGATTAATTGTCATGTTTAATTTGGGTTTCATAACAAAAAATAGGATACTATGCGGATGTTGATTGAGAAATATGGGCCAAAATCCACGGGTTGTTACACTATCTTCGCATCTCAAGATAATAGGAACCAAATCCCAATAGTATCACTGTCATATAACTATTTTTATGGATTTCCCTTGCTAAATTTTCTGTCTATTGGCATACTTTAGTGAGATTAAATGATTATGTTGTTTCTTATCTGATGGATCCCTTCCTTATTGGCTGCGAGTTTTTCTCCATCGTTTCTCTTGGAGGAAGCATTCTTATCATGGGATATAAACCAATCCAACCGAAAGAGGTAATGAAACTACTATTGCATGATATTATTAGAGTTATTTTAACAACTCATGCTATCTTTTCAAGGTAGGGAATTTTGGTGATACGTTGCAATCATACATCATGGGCTCTTAGACACGTGAATCCCAATTAGTGTATTCATATTCCACAGTTTATACTGGTAGGTCAAGAGAAGAATTTATATATGTTGGACAACTGGATTTCTTCTTACGAGAATCCCCTAATGGAATGAAAACTATGAGTATTGGTCTTTTCCTAAGCCTTGTTTCATTCTCTCTGCTATTTCCACACATGCTCCAGGCTGCACCAGCAATACTCTAGTTGACTAAGTATTCTGAGCTCTTTTGCCACATCGTCATCGCACTACCCTCATGGGATATAGTGCTTCGACCGATTGAGAGAATTTATCATTTTATTATACACTAATCCAAGTTTTTCACACTCTCAGGTGTGGGGGATTTAGGTACTCATGTGCCTATGCTTGGGATGATACCCATCATGTTACCCAGCCGGCTTACCTAGTGGATTTGGCGTTCGAATTTGGTTGCCTCTTGAAAGTACTAGTTTTATAATCACTAATCGCAAAAGGGGATCTCATCATTTTGTACTTGGTAAGATATTGTTGATGGATGGCTAAGATCTTGAATTGAGGCTGCTATCTTCAGGTCACGGGCCTTTAGAATTTACCAATTACCTTTTCTCGTGGTGAATTAGAAGTCGCTCATTCCAAAGCAAGTAATTATGGGTTGTCTGTCAAGTCATAATATGCAGATTTTATAAGTTGTTACAGCCATTATGAAAAGAGCATGCTTATGCTTATGCATCTAGTATGCTTATCCCTCTAGCAGGTATACTGTTGTAGTATTCTTTCGTACAAGACTTGATTCTAAACACTACTGAGAGAAACTAGTAAACGAGTGGGGGGGGGGGGCAAGGATCATGGCGTGCAGACTCCTTTAGGAATTTTTGGGGTGTGCTTGCATTGCTAGTTTATTTATCGATACAGGAGAGTTCCTTCTGTTTCTTGCCAATACGGCATGTACAACCCGCACCCTTCAATAGAAAATCCACCTCATCCTAAAACCATACCTAAACCTAGTTTCCCTCTTGAGATCTGTCATCATCATCATAGCCTGATATGATCTAAACAAAGATGTGATAAAAAAAATCCCGTGCAGCAATCGAACGTAAAATCTTCAAAAAGGACATTCTCCAAAGATGTAAACAGTGCCATTAGTTTCTACAATATGCAAATACAGTAGACTTAATGCAAATCACCGATGAGAATCAAAACACAACACATATTTCCTTTCTTGTCTGGTGCACTCATAAATTGGGTTGGATTATCTTTTAAGAAAAACTCAATTCAGAGCCCTGAATGTACTATGCAAGATAGGGAGAAGAAAGTGTTGATACCTTTTGCAGGCCAAGAGTCAAGCCATGGGTTGAATTTTATTTTGATATATATTGTCTTATAACATTTTTCTTTCAGGATTTTACACCTAGAGACGACATGCTGACACGAGGCACTCAGAGGAGATCTTTGACTCACAAAGGATTTTGCATGAAAACGAAACTGGAAATTGGCCCACGAGCCTTATGTTGATTCTTATGCTTATGCTGGATTTTATGCCAGAAGCTGATTGTTTTCTCATGCTCACTATCCCCATTTTATACACTGCTTCATTACACTAATGTTCATGATGCCAATATCATCTGCTTGATGATTTTTACTGGATACCTAGGAACGCTACAATTGAATGCTTTGAATATTCCACTATATCTGATGATGTACAAGTCCAATCTTGCAGAGAAGTAAGTGAGATTATAGCAGCAAATCGATGAGAATCATACTCTGCCCAACTTCCAATTGCTTGAATGAATTTCACAGTGCATCTAAGAAACCTATTTAACTTTCAGAACTTTAGTGACATGAATCAACAAGAAACTGAAGATTCTCTAGTGCCGAGACAATATTTATATACTTTGCAAAGCATGCCAAGGAATGGAGATCTGACTTTGATTTTGCCTGTTTTGTTTTTCTTTTTTCCTTTTCTTTTGGTGTGTATTATCAACATAAATAAAAAAACCATAACAATTATAAAACCATGAAAATTGCAAATAGACCTTTCAATAAATTCCTGAAAACAATACGAATGGATGTTTTTACGAATTTGTTTTCTTGAAGTCACTTTGACAGCCATCGATGATGAAATCAGTGCAGGCGATAGGTTAACACATACATTCTTTCTTCTGCTCACATTTGTACTTATTCTGGCATATTACGTTTTATAATGCTCTCACAAAGTTTTCATACAAGATTTGTACTAAGTTTTTGTTTTAGGTTTCGAAAATGATCGCATTTTGCCGCTGAAGTGATTTTCAAAGATCACAAATTTTTTTGAGAAAAATTCTTTCATAAACAACTGGAAGGAGGTGTAACTCATCATAAACATCATGACATTTGTTGATATCCAGATTTTTTTTTTTTCCTCTTGATGTTTGCTATTACACAACGACCATGCTAATACACCAACATTTCCACTTTTTCCATTATCCATGCTGTGACATTGTGACATTTCTCCTTCAAAGTTGATTGACCATCCTGGTGTTGAAGCCCATTTTCCATTGCCTTATCCTTCACGACTTCACGCACACCTATTTTTCTGAATCGCATACATTCCTTTATCTTTCTCAGTTTATTTTGTTTGCCTTCTAGTTTTCCTTCTAAATAAAACTTATTCCCTTTCCATGATTACATTGCCTTGTTTTCTTTGCCATGCTGATCCACACTGCTTGCCCGTGAGTTATTTCCATTTATAGTCCTACCAAATCTCTTTGTACAAACTCACGTTGACAAATGTGGGATTCCTTAAGGCCCACCTTTCAACAAGTCTTACCCCATTGACCTCATTACCTTATCTGGGATATAGACTGGAGTTCTTTTTGGGTACCATGAGACTTGCATGCCTTAATGGAAAGTTCTCTCACTGACAATCATGGGAACACTTCAATGTCCCCTGATCGTCAAATCTTACAAATGGCCCAACATCAACCCCTTTATTCGCATTTCGTAAGATGTACTCGAGTACCTTGGCACTCATTGACATCAATGGTGAGTTTTCCTCACATTGGTTAATGACATTCATCAATGCCCGATAATCCAATCATTTCTCTTCATGCTCGACACCGACACATTCATTCGCATGATTAGACTTGTACCATCAAGTTTTGTAGTAGGTGAAGACTATACACTTTTTCACGACTCCCTCAGCAGTTACAACAACATGAATTCTGATCTATGAGACTACCACAGTTCCACTTTCAGCTTTTATCTTTTCCATGACTCAGCCTTAGCAATTCAGATTCCTTCATTTCCCATGATCCAGTTACAACAACATCAACATTCACAATTACATTTTCATGATCCTGTTGCAGTAAAACCTTCCATGTTCTTACAACCACAATGACATACTCTCTGATCTAGCAGTTCCAGTAGTTGCAGCTACAACACCAGTCACGTTTTCATGATCCAGCAATAGCAGCAACTACATTCCTATTGCATAGTTCATCATTCTTGGATAAGTGTAGGTATGTTGTTTTATAATCTTTAATCATGCAATTCCTTATATGCTGACTTGAATATTTTTGGAAAATTCCCTCACCATGCTCCATTTCCTTTCATGACCCATGCCACATTGCATGCAACCAATTTAGTTTGCGAGGGTGGGGGTGGCGAAACTATATTCACTACATATTCACTAACCATGATTCCATTTTTCCACCACTATCACTCCATTTTTTTTATCTCAATTACCATTCACCAACATTTATTTTCCAATCACACCTTGTTGCACTTTGGTTCATACACATTGATATACATATTGGCATGTTTCATGAATATTACAAAAGGGCGTTCTTATGCAAAGCGATGTTTTCTTATGCACATTGATAGCTTATGATTTCTAGTGGGTGTTTACATTATTATTGTAGCAAGAGAATAGAAATTGAAATAATGTTGTTAACACAAGAACCAACATTCTTTGTATTCATGGTTGTCACAGAAGAGCCAACCATAAGAAAATATAAGTTGTTACTCATGTCTTTCACATATCCTCGAAACATTCATTATTAAAAAGACATCATCATGTAAAGCCAAAGTTCAGATGCCAAATGTCCTTAAAGAGATCCATGCATGGTTGCATCAGGAAATGCAACAAGTTCAGTTGGGGGGGATGTTGGGACTCAGAAATGTCGTATTTTCATCCACCTTTCCCTTCACTATTCCTTACATTTCATCATCCCATTAACCTTTCATCATATCATTTTCATAAATACATTTGGGTTTCACCTTCCTATTTTCCACTTTATTCATTTTTGTATTATAAGTGAATTTATGATTAAATATTAGAAAATATACATGTTTTCATATATATCTCAAGAATAAGTGAGCTTTGTAATGTGTAGGAGATATGTGAAGGATTAATTCCAAGAGACTTCTCGAATATCTCCTCCACCATTTTAAGGAGATAATTATTCAAGCCTATTCCTAAGAAGAAGATCATGGAGAATTTGGTTGGCATATCTTATCCAAGATATGTGAGAGATGTGTGGAGGATTTGAAGGGATCATATCTTGTAATAATGAGAAAGTAGTTGAGAGTGGTTGAGAGAATAGTGGATCTATCATTATGAGATGGTTATCTTCTTCATGTATATAAGAGAGTGCTCTCTTTTCATTTCATTAGTTTTTGAGTTCAGAGAGATAGTCTTGCAATTTTGAGAAGGGGATTCTTAGATTTGATTCATATTCTTTTATTGTTACACTTTCATGATTTGTCATTTGATTCTTGTAATGTAATTTGAGATAGCCTTATTGTTGTGAGCTCACATATGTTGTTTGTCATTCAACTCTTCACATGTTGTATTTCTTTTCCCTTTTGCAATTTCCTGCTTTCCTAGTTAGTGTTTCAATACTTTCCTAGATTAAATTCCTACTTTCCTAGTTAGAGTTTCAATGCTTTTCTAGGTTAATTTGATTTCAGTGATTTAGATTAGATTAATTCCACTTCAGTCATGCATATATAGTGTATGTTCCTGTAAGCCTATGAACCTCGGATTGACAATTAAATAGTTGGGCAAGTACTACAACATAATTAAACAACAATATTTTCACCCAACATTTTGGCGCCGTTGCCGAGAGGCACGATGGATTGAAGTTTAGTTTGATCTTTCATGCAAGTGTGTCTAGACATGTTCCTAACTTTGAGGTGTGATGGCAGTAAGACGTGGGGAAAAGCCTACGCATCGTTCAAGATACTGTAATGGGATCGGCCTCATATGGGTCAAGGCATGTAGGGTGTGTTTACATTTATGCAAAGTGTGAATTTAAATTCTTGCAAGTGTGATTTTCAAATTCTGCAAGTGCGAATTTCAATTTCTGCAAGTGTGTTTGACTTCCACAACTGTGAAGAGTGTTTTTTTTCTCATCTGTTTCAACATGAGTTCTTTTATTTACGCAACTAGTTTATTTTCATTTAATATTTTTAGATTTAAGTTTTGGGTGCAGTAAGAATCCCTTTTTCGACATGGTTTTACAATGAGTTTCAACTTGGAATTACTCACTTAGATCCTAGCAGAAGACTGGATCTCCTCTTCCCTGGAAAAGGAGATCTTGGCAAGAATTAAAGGTTCAACTACTACCCAAGAAATAAACGAAGATTCAACATCTGAAGGATCCTCCATATCTGACAAGGAATAATCATTTGAATGGGAGATTGAGGAAGAAGAAGAGGAGTTACAACATGATCTAAGTGAGAGAAATTGTGCCTATCGAAGCCTTATAGAACAATGGTTTGAGTTAGGTATTCGATAAGATTCATATTTTTATTTTTATTTAGTTTATTTGCAAATACAACAACTAGACTCATTCACTCTCGAATATTTTCATTTTTCATTTGAAAAATTACTACTAAATATATTGTTGTTACTGTTACGTGAGTGGCTTCATTGGAAGTTTAATTACATGTAACTAATTTTTAAATTCTAATTTGTATAGAGTAGCTAGGCTTTCATTTTCAGTTTTTCTTTTATTTAGAATAAGTATGCTCTCCTCCGCACTTAGTGCAATCGCGAGGATCGGAAAATATGGATGATTTAGACTAATTTCGGGAATAAATAAATTCATGTTTTGCAATATGCCTAATCGATTTTATTGTTAATTTGCAAATCATTTTTTGCTGAAACTATGTCTCGCTTGCAATTGATTGCATTTTCTAGCCATACTAAAACCTGCAACAAGAAATTAGGTGATAAAACCTGCAAAAACAATTAAGCCTGAAATTTCCCAGGTTCATCATTTTCCTTGGGGCGAATAAAAGAACTGTGAGTTTCATTGGACTGTGCACAAACTTGTAAGTTTCTATCTTCATCTATTCATTTATCGCTGAGCCGTAACGATGCCATCTCTCCGCCTAGTGTTTCATAAATTTGCAACTAGCACAACAAACCAAAACGATGAGAAACAAACAAATGAAACCGCAATAAAGTAAAAGATAATTCTTATTTATTTGCTTGTATATTTCAAAAGCTGGGATTTTCTCCCGTGATTAATTCTCACGTTTGATTTGGGTTTCATAACAAAAACTAGGATACTATGCGGATGTTGATTGAGAAATATGGGCCAAAATCCACGGGTTGTTACACTATCTTTCGCATCTCCAAATAATAGGAACCAAATACCATAAGTATCATTGTCACCTAACTATTTTTATGGATTGCCCTTCCTAAATTTTCTATTCGTCGGCATACTTTATTGAGATTAAATGATTCTACTGTTGCTTATTTGACAGATCCTTTCCTTATTGGCTACAAGTTTTTCTCCATCGTTTCTCTTGGAGGAGGCATTCTTATCATGGGATATAAACAAATCCAGTCGAAAGGGGTAATGAAACCACTATTGCATGATATTATTAGAGTTATTTTAACAACTCATGCTATCTTTCCGAGGTAGGGAATTTTGGTGATATGCTGGGATCATACATCATGGGCTCTTAGACACGTGAATCCCCATTAGTGTATTCATATTCCACAATTTATAGTGGTTGGTCAAGAGAAGCATTTATATATGTTGGACAACTGGATTTATTCTTACTAGAATCCCCTGAGGGAATGAAAACTATGAGTACTGGTCCTTTCCTGAGCGTCATTTTGTTCTCCCTGCTATTTCAACACATGCTCCAGGTTGCACCAGTAATACTCTAGCTGACTAAGTATTCTGAGCCCTTTTGTCACATCGTCATCACACTACCCTCATGAGATATAGTGCTTCGACCAGTTGAGAGCATTTATCGTTTTATTAAACATTAATCCAAGCTGTGGACACTCTCAAGTGTGGGGGATTTAGGTACTCATGTGCCTATTCTTGGGATGATACCCATCATGTTACCCATCCGGCTTACCTAGTGGATCTGGTGGTTGCATTTGGTTGCCTCTTCAAAGTGCTAGTTTTATAATCACTAACCGCAAAAGGGGATCTCATCCTTCTTTACTTGCTAAGTTATTGTTGATAGATGGCTGAGATCCTGAATTGAGGCTATTGTCTTTAGGTCATGGGCCTTTAGAATTTACCAATTACCTTTTCTCCTGGTGAATTAGAAGTCGCTCATTCCAAAGAAACTAATTTTGGGTTGTATGTCAAGTCATAATATGCAGAGTTTATAAGCTATTACAGCCATTATCAAAAGAGCATGCTTATGCTTATGTGTCTAGTATGCTTATGCCTGTAGTAGGTATATTATTGTAGTATTCTTTCGTACACGACTTGATTCTAAACACTGCTGAGAGCAACTAGTAAACGAGTGGGGGGGGGGTCAAGCATCATGATGTCTATTTCTATTTCAGGGCGTGCAGATTCCTTCAGGAATTTTTGGGGTGTGCTTGCGTTGCTAGTTTATTTATCGATATAGGAGAGTTTCTTGCCAATACGACATCTACAACTCGCACCCTTCAATAGAACATCCACCTCATCTTAAAACCATACCTAAACCTAGTTTCTCTCTTCAG
Source organism: Pinus taeda (assembly GCA_000404065.3). NCBI lineage: Eukaryota > Viridiplantae > Streptophyta > Pinopsida > Pinales > Pinaceae > Pinus > Pinus taeda. The sequence continues at coordinate 362,979 of APFE031684337.1, forward strand.
ATCTGTCATCATCATCATAGCCTGATATGATTTGAACACAGATGTGATAACAACAATCCCGTGCAACAGTCAAACGTAAAATCTTCTAAAAGGACATTCTCCAAAGATGTAAACAATGTCATCAGTTTTTGCGATATGCAAATATAGTAGACTTAATGCAAATCACTGATGAGAATCAAAACACAACCCATATTTCCTTTCTTTTCCAGTGCACTCGTAAATTGGGTTGGATTATCATTTAAGAAAAACTCAATTTGGAGCCCTGAATTTACTATGCAAGATAGGGAGAGGAAATTGCTGATACCTTTTGCAAGACAAGAACCAAGCCATTTGTTGCATTTTATCTTGATATATCTTGTCTTATAACATTTTTCTTTTAGGATTTTACGCCTAGAGTTGACATGCTGACACGAGGCACTCAGAGGAGATCTTTGACTCACAAAGGATTTTGCACGAGAACGAAACTAGAAATTGGCCCATGAGCTTTATGTTGATTCTTATGCTTATGCTGGATTTTATGCCGGAAGTTGATTGTTTTCTCATGCTCACTATCTCCATTTTACATGCTGCTTCATTACACTCATTTTCATGATGCCAGGATTGTCTGCTTGATGATTTTAACTGGATACTTAGGAACGCTACAATTTAATGCTTTGAATATTCCACTATATCTGACAATGTACAGGTCCAATCTTGCATAGAAGTAAGTGAGATTATTGCAATAAATCGATGCCAATCATACTCTGCCCAACTTCCAATTTCTTAAGTTAATTTAACAGTGCATCTAAGAACCTATTTAACTTTCAGAACTTTAGTGACATGAATCAGCAAGAAACTAAAGATTTGGTAGCACTGAGACAATATTGCTATATTTTGCAAAGCATGCCAAGGAATGGAGATCAGACTTTGATTTTGCCTATTTTTTTCTTTTTGCCTTTTCTTTTGGTGTGTATTATAAACATAAATAAAAAAACCATAACAATTATAAAACCATGAAAATTGCAAATGGACCTTTCAATAAATTCCTGAAAACAATACGAACACATGTTTTTATGAATTTGTTTTCTTGAAGTCACTTTGATAGCCATCGATGATGAAATCAACACGAGCAACAGGTTAACATATACTTTCTTTATTTTGCTCACATTTGTACTTATTTTGGCATCTTACGTTTTACAATTCTCTCACAAAGTTTTCATACACAATTTTATTAAGTTTTTTTTTTCAGGTTTCGAAAATAATCGCATTTTGCTGCTGAAGTGATTTTCAAAGATCATAGAAATTTTTGAGAAACATGCTTTCATAAACAGCTGGAATGAGTCGTAACTCATCATAAACATCATGACATTTGCTAATATCTATAAACTTTTTTTTTCGCCTCTTGATGTTTGTTGTTACACAGCGACCATGCTGATACACCAACATTTCCAATTTTTCCATTATCCATGCTGTGACACTGTGACATTTCTCCTTCAAAGCCGATTGACCATCCTGGTGTTGAAGACCATTGCCTTATCCTTCACGACTCCATGCACACCTATTTTTCTGAATCACATACATTCCTTTATCCTTTTGAGCTTTTGTTTTGCCTTCTATTTTGACTTCTGAATAAGACTTATTCCCTTTCCATGATTACATTGCCTTGTTTTCTTTGCCATGCTGATCTACACTACTTTCCCATGAGTTCTTTCCATTTATAGTCCTACCAAATCTCTTTGTAGAAACTTTTGTTGACTTATGTGGGATTCCTTAAGGCCCACCCTTCAACTGGTCTTACTCCATCGACCTCAGTACCTTATCTGGGATATAGACTAGAGTTCCTTTTGGGTACCATGAGACTTGCATGGCTTAGTGGAAAGTTCTCTCGCCGACAATCATGGGAACACATAAATGTCCCCTGATTCTCAGCTCTTGCAAATGGCTCGACGTCAACCCCTATATTCGCATTCCGCAAGATGTACTCGAGTACCTTGGCAATCATTAATGTTAATGGTGATTTTGCCTCGCATTGGTTAACGACATTCATCAATGGCCGGTAATCTAATGGTTTCTCTTCATGCTCAACATTGACACATTCCTTCGAATTATTAGACTTGTACCATCAAGTTTTGTAGTAGGTGAAGACTATACACTTTTTACGACTCCCTTAATAGTTACAGTAGCATGAATTCTGATCTATTATACTACCACCGTTCCACTTTCAGCCTTTATCTTTTACATGGTTTGGCATTAGCATTTTAGATTCCTTCATTTCCCATGATCCAATTACAGCAACATCAACATTCACAATTACATTTTCATGATCCTGCTGCAATAAAACCTTCCATGTTCTAACAGCCACAGTCACATATTCTCTGATCTAGCAGTTCCAACAGTTGCAGCTACAACACCAGTCACTTTTTCATGATCCAGCAGTAGCAACAACTACATTCCTATTACATAGTTCATCATTCTTGGCTAAGTGTAAGTATGTTGTTTTCTAATCTTTAATTTTGTAAAATTCCCTCACCATGCTCCATTTCCTTCCATGGCCCATGCCAAGTTACATGAGGACATGCAACCAATTTAGTTGTTGGGTGGGGGGAGGGGGGGCGAAACTATATTCACTACATATTCACTAACCACGATTCCATTTTTCCACCACTATCACTCCATTTTTTTTATCTCGTTTACCATTCACCAACATTTCTTTTCCAATGATACTTTGTTGCACTTTGGTTCATACACATTGATATACATATTGGCATGTTTCATGAATATTACAAAAGGGATTTCTTATGCAAAGTGATGTTTTCTTATGCACATTGATAGCTTATGATTTCCAGTGAGTGTTTACATTATTATTGTAGGAAACAGAAAATGAAATGAATGTTGTTAACAAAAGAACCAACATTCTTTGTATTCATGGTTTTCACACAAGAACCAACCATAAGAAAATATAAGTTGTTACTCATGTCTTTCACATATCCTCAAAACATTCATTATTAAAAAGACATCACCATGTAAAGCCAACTTTCAGATGCATGGTTGCATGAGGACATGCAACAAGTTCAGTTGGGGGGGATGTTGGGACTCAGAAATGTTGTATTTTCATCCACCTTTTCCTTCACTATTCCTTACATTTCGTCATCCCATTAACCTTTCATCATATCATTTTCATAAATACATTTGGGTTTCACCTTCTTATTTTCCACTTTATTCATTTTTGTATTATAAGTGAATTTATGATTAAATATTAGAAAATATACATGTTTTCATATATATCTCAAGAATATGTGAGCTTTGTAATGTGTAGGAGATATGTGAAGGATTAATTCCCAGAGACTTCTCGAATATCTCCTCCATCATTTTAAGGAGATAATTACTCAAGCCTATCCCTAGGAAGAAGATCATGGAGGTTTTGGTTGGCATATCTTATCTAAGATATGTGAGAGATGTGTGGAGGATTTGAAGGGATCATATCTTGTAATAATGAGAAAGTAGTTGAGAGTGGTTGAGAGAATAGTGGATCTATCATTATGAGATGGTTATCTTCTTCATGTATATAAGAGAGTGCTCTCTCTTCATTTCATTAGTTTTTGAGTTTGGAGAGATAGTCTTGTAATTTGGAGAAGGGGATTCTTGATATTGTTACACTTTCATGATTTTTCATTTGATTCTTGTAATGTAATTTGAGATAGCCTTATTGTTGTGAGCTCAAATATGTTGTTTGTCATCCAAATCTTCACATGTTGTATTTCATTTCCCTTATGCAATTTCTTGCTTTCCTAGTTAGTGTTTCAGTGCTTTTCTAGATTAATTTCCTGCTTTCCTAGTTAGAGTTTCAATGCTTTTCTAGATTAATTTGATTGTAGTAATTTAGATTAGATTAGTTCCACTTCAGCCCTACATATATAGTGCATGTTTCCCGTAACCCTATGAACCTTGGATTGACAAATTAAATAGTTGGGCAAGTACTACAATAGAATTAAACAACAATATTTTCACCCAACATTTGGGCGCCATTGCCGGGGAGGCACAATGGATTGAAGTTTAGTTTGATTTTTGATGCAAGTGTGTTTAGACATGTTCCTAACTCCGAGGTGTCAGGGCCGTAAGATGTGGGGAAAAGCCTACACATCGTTCAAGATACTGTAATGGGCTCGGCCTCATATGGGCCAAGGCATGTAGGGTGTGTTTACATTTATGCAAAGTGTGAATTTCAATTCCTGCAAGTGTGATTTTGAAATTCTGCAAGTGAGAATTTCAATTTCTGCAACTGTGTTTGACTTCCGCAACTGTAAAGAGTATTTTTTTTCATCTGTTTCAGCATGAGTGCTTTTATTTACACAAGTAGTTTATTTTTGTTCAAGCTTTTTAAATTTAAGTTTTGGGTGTAGTAAGAATCCCTTTTTCAACATGGTTTTACAATGAGTTTCAGCTTGGAATTACTCACTCGGATCCTAGCAGAAGCTGGGATCTCCTCTTCCCTGGAAAAGGAGATCTTGACAAGAATTAAAGGTTCAACTACTCCCTAAGAAATAAACGAAGATTCAACATCTGAAGAATCCTGCATATCTAATGGTGAACAATCATTCGAACAGGAGATCGGGGAGGAAGAAGAGGAGTTACAACATGATCTAAGTGAGAGAAATTGTGCCTATCGAAGCCTTATCGAACAATGGTTCCAGGTAATTATTCAATTAGATTCGTCTTTTTATTTTTATTTAGTTGATTTGTAGATACAACTAGACTCATTCACTCTCGAATATTTTCATTTTTCATTTGAAAAATTACTACTGAATATATTGTTGTTACTGCTACATGAGTGGCTTCATTGGAAGTCTAATTACACGTAACTAATTTTTAAATTCTAATTAGTATAGAGTAGCCAGGCTTTCATTTTCAGTTTTTCTTTTATTCAGAATAAGTATGCTCTCCTCCGTGCTTAGTGCGATCACAAGGATCAGAAAATAGGGATGATTTAGACTAATTTCAGGAATAAATAAATTCATGTTTTGCAAGATGTCTAATCGATTTTATTGTTAATTTGCAAATCATTTTTTGCTGAAACTGTGTATCACTTGCAATTGATTACGTTTTCTGGCCATACTAAAACCTGCAACAAGCAATTAGATGATAAAACCTACAAAAACAATTAAACCTGAAATTTCCCAGGTTCATCATTTCGCTTGGGGCCAATAAAAGAACTGTCAATTTCGTTGGACTGTAAGCGAACTTGTAAGTTTCTGTCTTCGTCTATTCATTTGTGGCTGAGCCGTAATGGTTCCATCTCTCCGCCTAGTGTTTCATAAATTTGCAACTAGCAACAACAAACCAAAACGATGAGCAACAAACAAATGAAACTGCAATAAAGTAAAAGATAATTCTTATTTCTTTCTTTGCATATTTCAAAAGCTGGGATTTTCTCCGTGATTAATTCTCACATTTAATTTGGGTTTCATAACAAAAACTAGGATACTATGTGGATGTTGATTGAGAAATCTGGGCCAAAATCCATGGGTTGTTACACTATCTTTCACATCTCAAGATAATAGGAACCAAATCCCATAAGTATCACTGTCATATAACTATTTTTATGGATTGCCCTTCCTAAATTTTTTCTCCATCGACATACTTTATTGAGATTAAATGATTATGTTGTTGTTTATTTGATAGATCCCTTCCTTATTGGCTATGAATTTTTCTCCATCGTTTCTCTTGGAGGAAGCATTCTTATCATGGGAGATAAAGAAATACAACCAAAAGAGGTAATGAAACCACTGTTGCATGATATTATTAGAGTTATTTTAACAACTCGTGTTATCTTTCTGAGGCAGGGAATTTTGGTGATATGCTGTGATCATACATCATGGGCTCTTAGACACATGAATCCCCATTAGTGTATTCATATTCCACAGTTTATACTAGTAGGTCAAGAGAAGCATTTATATATGCTAGACAACTAGATTTCTTCTTACAAGAATCCCATGAGGGAATGAAAACAATGAATACTGATCTTTTCCTAAGCCTCGTTTCATTCTCCCTGCTATTTCCACACATGCTCCAGGCTGCACCAGCAATACTCTAGGTGACTATGTATTCCAAGCCACTTTGCCGCATCGTCATCACACTACCCTCATGAGATATAGCGCTTCAATTGATTGAGAGCATTTATCATTTTATTATACAGTAATCAAAGATGTGGACACTCTCGGGTGTGGGGGCTTTAGGTACTCATGTGCCTATTCTTGGGATGATACCCATCATGTTACCTAGTTGGCTTACCTAGTGGATCGAGTGTTCGCATTTGGTTGCCTCTTGAAAGTGCTAGTTTTATAATCACTAATCGCGAAAGGGGATCTCATCGTTTTGTACTTGGTAAGATATTGTTGATATATGATTGAGATCCTAAATTGAGGCTACTATCTTTAGGTCACGAGCCTTTAGAATTTACCATTTACCTTTTCTCATGGTGAACCAGAAGTCACTCATTCCAAAGCAAGTAATTCTGGGTTGTCTGTCAAGTCATAATATGTAGAGTTTATAAGCTATTACAACCATTATGAAAAGAGCAAGCTTATGCTTATGAATCAAGTATTCTTATGCCTCTAGCAGGTATACTGTTGTAGTATTCTTTCATACAGGACTTGATTCTAAACACTGTTGAGAGCAACAAGTAAACGAGTCGGGGGGGAGCAAGGATCATGAAATGCATTTCTATTTTAAGGCATTTAGACTCCTTCAGGAATTTTTGCGGTGTGCTTGCATTGCTAGTTTATTTATCGATACGGGAGAGTTTCTCGCCAATACGACATGTACAACCTACATCCTTCAATAGAAAATCCACCTCATCTTAAAACCATACCTAAACCTAGTTACCCTCTTGAGATTTGTCATCATCATCATAGCCTGATATGATCTGAACAAAGATGTGATAACAACAATCCCGTGCAGCAATCAAACATAAAATCTTCAAAAATGACATTCTCCAAAGATGTAAACAATGTCATCAATTTCTGCGATATGCAAATATGGTAGACTTAATGCAAATCATCGATGAGAATCAAAACACAACCCATATTTCCTTTCTTGTCCAGTGCACTTGTAAATTGGGTTAGATTATCTTTTAAGAGAAACTCAATCCGAAGCCTTGAATGTACTATGGAAGATAGGGAGAGGAAATTGTTGATACCTTCTGCAAGCCAAGAGTCAAGCCATGGGTTGCATTTTATTTTGATATATCTTGTCTTATAACATTTTGCTTTCAGGATTTTACGCCTAGAGGTGACATGCTGACACTAGGCACTCAGAGGAGATCTTTGACTCACAAAGGATTTTGCACTAGAACGAAACTAGAAATTGGCCTACGAGCTTTATGTTGAGTCTTATGCTTATGCTGGATTTTATGCCGAAAGCTGATTGTTTTCTCATGCTCACTATCTCCATTTTACACACTGCTTCATTACACTAATTTTCATGATGCCAGGATCGTCTGCTTGATGATTTTTACTGGATACTTAGGAACACTACAATTTAACGCTTTGAATATTCCACTATATCTGACGATGTACAAGTCCAATCTTGCAGAGAAGTAAGTGAGATTATTGCAGCAAGTCGATGCGAATCATACTCTACCCAGCTTCCAATTGCTTTAATGAATTTAACAGTGCATCTAAGAAACCTATTTAACTTTTAGAACTTTATGACATGAATTAGCAAGAAACTGAAGATTTGCTAGCACCAAGACAATATTTCTATAGTTTGCAAAGCATGCCAAGGAATGGAGATCTGACTTTGATTTTGCCTATTTTGTTTTTCTTTTTTCCTTTTCTTTTGGTGTGTATTATCAACATAAATAAAAAAACCATAACAATTATAATACCGTGAAAATTGCAAATGGACCTTTCAATAAATTCCTGAAAGCAATACAAACGCATGTTTTCACGAATTTGTTTTCTTGAAGTCACTTTGACAGCCATCGATGATGAAATCAGTGCGGGCGACATGTTAACACATACTTTTTTTCTTTTTCTCACATTTGTACTTATTTTGGCATCTTACATTTTAAAATGCTCTCACAATGTTTTCATATAGGATTTGTACTAAGTTTTTTTTCAAGTTTCGGAAATGATCACATTTTACTGCTGAAGTGATTTTCAAAGATCACATAACTTTTTGAGAAACATGCTTTCATAAACAGCAGGAATGAGCTGTAAGTCATCATAAACATCATGAATTTTGTTGATATCTAGAAACTTTTTTTTTTCGCCTCTTGATGTTTGTTATTACACAGTGACCATGCTGATACAACAACATTTCCACTTTTTCCATTATCCACGCTGTGACACTGTGACATTTCTCCTTCAAAGCCGATTGACCATCCTGGTGTTGATGCCCATTTTCCATTGCCTTATCCTTCATGACTACATGCACACCTATTTTTTTGAATCTCATACATTCCTTTATCCTTTTCAATTTATTATTTTTTCCTTCTAGTTTTCCTTCTGAATAAAACTTATTCCCTTTCCATGATTACATTGCCTTGTTTTCTTTGCCCTGCTGATCCACATTGATTGCCCGTGAGTTCTTTCCATTTATAGTCCTACCAAATCTCTTTGTACAAACTCACATTGACTGATGTGGGATTCCTTAAGGCCCACCTTTCAACAAGTCTTACCCCATCGACCTCAGTACCTTATCTAGGATATGGACTAGAGTTCCTTTTGGGTACCATGAGACTTGCATACCTTAATGGCAAGTTCTCTCACTGACAATCATGGGAACACATCAATGTCCCTTGATCGTCAAATCTTGCAAATGGCTCGATGTCAACCCCTCTATTCACATTTCACAGGATGTACTCGGGTACCTTGGCACTCATTGAAATCAATGGTGAGTTTGCCTCACATTGGTTAACGACGTTCATCAATGGCAATAATCCAATTATTTCTCTTCATGCTCGACACCGACACATTCCTTCCCATGATTAGACTTGTACCATCATGTTTTGTAGTACGTGAAGACTATACACTTTTTCACAACTCCCTCAGCAATTACAACAGCATGAATTCTGATCTATGAGACTACCACAGTTCCACTTTCAGCCTTTATCTTTTCTATGATTCAGCATCAGCAATTCAGATTCCTTCATTTCCCATGATCTAGTTACAACAACATCAGCATTCACAATTACATTTCCATGATCCTACTCTAATAAAACCTTCCATGTTGTAACAGCCACAATCACATATTCTCTGATCTAGCAGTTGCATCTACAACACCAGTCACGTTTTCATGATCCAGCAACAGTAATAGCTACATTCCTATTGCACAGTTCATCACTCTTGGGTGAGTGTAGGTATGTTGTTTTCTAATCTTTAATCATGCAACTCCTTATATGATGACTTGAATATTTTGGAAAATTCCCTCACCATGCTCCATTTCCTTTCATGACCCATGCCAAGTTGCACGAGGACATGCAACCAATTTAGTTGGGGGGGGGGGGGGGCACTATATTCACTACATATTCACTAACTATGATTCCATTTTTCCACCACTATCACTCCATTTTTTTTGTCTCATTTACCATTCACCAACATTTCTTTTCCAATGATACTTTGTTGCACTTTGCTTCATACGCATTGATATACATATTAGCATGTTTCATGAATATTACAAAAGGGCTTTCTTATGCAAAGTGATGTTTTCTTATGCACATTGATAGCTTATGATTTACAATGAGTGTTTACATTATTATTGCAGCAAGAGAATAGAAAATGAAATGAATGTTGTTAACACAAGAACCAACATTCTTTGTATTCATGGTTGTCACACAAGAACCAACCATAAGAAAATATAAGTTGTTACTCATGTCTTTCATATATCCTGGAAACATTCATTATTAAAAAGACATCATCATGTAGAGCCAAAGTCCAGATGCCAAACATTATTAAAGAGATCCATGCATGGTTGCATGAGGACATGCAACAAGTTCAGTTGGGGGGGATGTTGGGACTTAGAAATGTCGCATTTTCATCCACCTTTCCCTTCACTATTCCTTACATTTCATCATTCCATTAACCTTTCATCATATCATTTTCATAAATACATTTGGGTTTCACCTTCTTATTTTCCACTTTATTCATTTTTGTATTATAAGTGAATTTATGATTAAATATTAGAAAATATACATGTTTTCATATATATCTCAAGAATATGTGAACTTTTTAATGTGTATGAGATATGTGAAGTGTTAGAGCCTATATTTACCTCAGGCTGAAAAGGTAAGCTTCTAGGTCCACATCAAACCATGCTCAGCCTCGTAGCTAGCCCTAAGAGGACAGGAGAGGGCTCTCTCCGAGTCAATCTCAGCAAAGGATAATCGATGGGGCTTGAGATGACTGAAATAACTGCTAATATTAGACTAGATATGAAGTGAAAGGATTTAACTTGAGTTTTTGGGGGTTTTGTGTTGGAAAAAGGGAAAGGCAAATTTGGGTCCGGGGATGAGGCAAAGTTTTTGCAGAGTTCTAATTGGGGCAAGGAAGGCAATTGTTTTGATGCTTTAGAGTGAATGAATGGATGAATCAGACCAGCGAGGAGCCAAGGAGGGCAAGAGAGTCTCAAGAGTCCTCCTCAAATAGATGAAAACATGTAAAATTAAACAAAATTTCAAGGCAGAGCATAGCAGTCCAATGGATTCTACCTTAATCACTCATTTGTTTAATTTCATAAGAAAAGAGAAGGGAAAATGATAGACATAAACAATAGTGAACTTACAATTACATAGAGAAAAGCACCATCAAAACACAGAGCCACATGGATCCCAACAAGTGCTGCAAAACCCTAGTATTTCCTTAGCCAAAAATGCAAAGATAGAATGTACAATGATGTGCCATGCAATCCCAAGTGTCCAGCCCTGACAATGACTCAGAAAATACATGATATAGACCATCCTAACCCATTCCCATGCCTCTAGGGGTTGAGCTCATCATTCTAGGAGTTGTTTCAACCAATTATAAACAAAGCGCTAAAATCTAGTCAATCAAACAACTTGCCTCTATAAGGTAGGAAACTGATTCATTCATTAAATTTTCACTTTTTAGTGAATGAATCGTCTAGAACAAGTCAAAATGTGCCAATATTACATCATGGTCCTCCAATTACATCATGGTAGATCAATAATTACATCAAAAATCAAAACTAGTCAAAACGGGGTGAATTTCTGAGCTGTACAGTGAAAAATAAGCCAAAAATCCTCTATGCGCCATGCCTGAATTCTCTATGTGTTGCGCCACTTTGGAGCTGATTTTGGGGCACTTCCCGAAGTCCAAATTGTGCTCATGATTGCTCGTTGGAAATCCTTTCCTATCCTCTTTCCAAACCAAGTGGACTTTCTGGATTTGGATGTCATTGGCCCCTTCAAAACTTCAATCTCCCAAGACCACTTCTTGTGTGTCAAAATATGGGCAGTGAGGTCATTTTTTGAGTGTTTTTGACCTCTTTGAGGGCCCAAAACTTGCCCAAATTTTTTGGCCATGAACAAGAAACCATAAATTTTTATGACAAATCCAGAAATGAAAAGTTTTTGTAATTTGGAGCTCCCTAGCAAAAGCGCGCACCACGTGGCGCGACGCATAGGGAGGAAAACCTTGTTTTTTGGTGCAAAAATTTTCAAAATGCAAAAATTGCTCCAAATTTCTTGAAATTTGGGTTGGAGGTGCCTCATCAAGTATCATGCTCAGCCAAAGAGGCTTCGGCCAAGATTCAAAGTCTATCCTCCCTTTTTCGACGTTTTATTGTCCTCCTGGTGCATGGAGTTTCAGTGGTGGAAATCACTGTCTTGTTCATATGATATGTTGGTGTCCATCTCCACTGCAAGGTGTACGTCAAGTGTATGATTGGTTTGTTGAAAATGAGAAATGAGAACTTGGTGTCTTTATCTCCAATTTCCAACTATGTGCCAAATGTGGGAGGGACTGTGGGAAATAGGGTAGTGTGGACAGTGGGGTCTTGTCAAGTGATATTTTTCCCTTTGGAATTTTGACAAATGTAGGAACAAAGGACAGTTACTTGATTGTTTGGGAAACATGAGGTTTTGGGAATTTTACAAATGACATGAATGATAAGGAATGCAATGACTTTAGGGATAGGGATAATGGGACTTAGGAATGAGTAACTTGGGATATGAGGGAATGTTGGGATAGGGTTTAGTATATGGACTAGGGTTTGGGATTTTGGGAAATAGGAATTGGGGGTATGGAATTAGTGAATTTAGGGGATATGATTTTGGAGAATAGGGAAAACAAGGGAAATATGGAATGAGGAAGTGATGAGGTGAGGAGATGTTTGGAGGAAAACAATCAATATAAAACCCTAGGAGCAATATCCTTTGCAAAAGATGAAAAAATGATAGTACATGGATTTTACACGTGCACATAAATGTGCTCTCATCAATACATGCCCAAAACATGAAATTTCATGAGTACATGGCAACCATGAGCATCAACATATGATCCATGTGGCAACAACAATAAAAATGCAATACATGGCATATCCATCAAGTGCAAGGCCTCCATGAGCTATGACTATTACACAACAATTTGTCACCATCCCTGTTACCCCTTCTCCCACACCTTGGAGGACTCATTCCGAGACCTGTGAGAAGTGACATGACCTCGAAACACTTGCATTGTATTCCCCTAAGTATGAACTTCATTTTCCCTCAAGACATCTCCTGGAAAAAACCCATAAAAACAACGCTTTTTCCATTGGCGCGGTTTCACTGTGCATCACTCGTGCCAATGGGGGAAATCCTCCAAAGAGGGCGTGCCAGCTGGCGCTCTATCTTAGAGTCGCACTCATGCCAGCCAAAATGGGTAGTGTTTTTAACAAACCAACATCCGAAGATTCTTCTTAACCCACTCCTGAACTGAATCTATCTTGAGTTGGTTTGGTTTGGCTTCGAATCTCCATAGAGGGGAAGTGGTTTGCCACCTCTCATGGAAGCTTCTTAGTGATAAAGCCAATCCCATGAATGTTGTGGATGATCCTAACTTCTTCTCCTCTATTTATAAAAGCTTGTCCTTTTGCCTTTGACAATCTAGTTCCAAGAGTTCCAGAATTCCAAAGATTGAGAATTGTTAAGTTCATGCTGCAAGAAGCCTTCTTCATTCCCATAAGGCTAAATCTAAAGTAAGGAGATTCTTGTCCAAATAACCAAGGA